>VZTL01004526.1:56729-111762 GCA_013400535.1 Scopus umbretta
TCTGTATTCCTCCCAGGCTACCAGTCCTTGCTTCCACCCTCTGTAGGCTTCTTTTTTGTGTTTGAGTTTGTCCAGGGGCTCCTTTTTCATCCAGGGGCTCCTTGTTCATTCATGCAGGCCTCCTGGCATTTTTGCCCGAGTTCTTCTTTGTTGGGGTGCATCGCTCCTGAGCTTGGAAAAAGTGATCCTTGACTTTTAACCAGCTTTCTTGGGCCCCTCTTCGCTCCAGGGCTTTATCCCATGGTACTCTACCAAGCAGATCCCTGAAGAGGCCAAATTCTGCTCTCCTGAAGTCCAGGGTAGTGAGCTTGCTGTGCATCCTCCTTGGTGTCCTATGGATCTTGAACTCCACCATTACATCGTCACTGCAGCCAAGGCTGTCCTTGAGCATCATGTTCCCCCACAAGACCCTCCTTGATGTTGAGACCGAGATCCAGCATAACACCTCTACTCATTGGCTCCTCTATCACTAGGAGAAGGAATTTATCATCAAAGCATTCCAGGAACCTCCTGGATTGCTTATGCCCTGTTGTCTTGTCCCTCCAACAGATATTTGGTTGAAGTCCCCCATGAGGACCAGGGCTTGTGAACAAGAGGCTACTCCTATCTGTATATACGAGGGTCTCATCTGCTCGGTCTTCCTGGTCTGGTGGCCTGTAGCAGACCCCCCCTGCTATAATGGCACCTGTCCCTGCCCTTCCTTTAATCCTTACACATAAGCTCTTGGTCAGCTCCTCATCCATCCCCAGGAGGAGCTCCATGCACTCCAGCTGGTCTTTGACATAGAAGGTGACACCCCCTTCTTATCTCCCCTGCCTGTCCTTCCTAAAAAGCCTGTATCCTTCCATGCCAACACCCCAGTCATAGGAGACATCCCACCACATCTCCATGATGCCAATGAATCATAGCCCTGCAGGTGTGCACATGTCTCTAACCCCTCTTGTTTATTCCCCATGCTATGTGTGTTTTCATAGAGGCATTTAAGCTGGGCCCCCAATGAAGCTGACTTGCTGGATGGAGAGGCTGGAATTCCTTTGTGCTGTCCTTCAGGTGCTCTCCTGCTGACCTGTGATCCTTCTCCTGGCTCTGGGCATCTATTGTTGGCACTGGCATCAAACTGGTAAGAGTGGGATGGATTGAGGTTCCCCTCCCCCAGCAACTTTAGTTTAAAACCCTCTTCACCCGCTTGGCAAGCCTATGACCAAAGATGCTCTTCCCCTTCTCTGACAGATGGACCCCATCAGCCCCTAGTAGACCAGGTTTCTCAAAGTGAGTCCCATGGTCTAAGTAGCCAAACCCTTGGCTATGGCACCAGTCCTGTAACCATTTGTTGATTTCCCCACAATAGACTGGCCTTTTCAAACCCCTTCCCTTTCACCAGGAGGACTGATAAAAAAACTATTTGCGTTCCAGAGTCCCTTACCACTGCTCCCAGGGCTCTGTAATTCTTCTCGATACTCCTTAGGCTGCTCGTGGCTGTATCACTGGTGCCCATGTGAAACAACAGCAGCAGATAATAGATGGTGACTTGGTAGTCTCTTGGCAACATCCCTAATAGGAGCCCCTGGTAAGCAGCACACCTCTGTAGAGAATGTGCCGGGTTGGCAAATGGGTGCCTCCGTACCTCTCAGAAGTGAGTCACCTACTACTATCACCCATCACCTTTTCTTAGTTGTACCTGTTGTTACATGAGGCGCAGATCAGGCTGCCATACTCATCTCCAGCATCTCTCCTGGTATGATGCGTCTTTCCTCTTCAGCCTGCAGAGTGAAGTGGTTCTGTAAGGGCATCTTGGGCTTCAGGAGAAGTCTCTTCCTCCTGTTGGTCCTTGCCCTTGTAACCATCCATTCTTCTGCATTATTGGTCCCCCTCCCTTCTGTGTGTGCCAGCGGGAGAGTTTTTGGCTATTTGGCTGTGGAGCCAATGCAGACTGCATTTGGAACCAGCTATCTAACTCCTTCTAGTTAAGCTCGTCCAAGCATCATTTGCTGTGGAGACGGACTGCTGCTAGCAGCAGGGCTGAGCACATCGCCTGGGGCTGCTGGAATTCAGCCTGCCAGCCGGGCAGAGGTGGCTGCTCCCTGACGTCAGGTCGCTGTGCATTGCCTATTTGCGGAAAGCCTCCCTCAGCTAATGCGTTGTCTTTCTCTCCGCTCTTTTGCATGCGTAACTAAAAAGGCAGTCAAATTATACTTCAGCTAGGAAAGAAACAGAACCGCTGGGTGCTCGTTTGTTGTCACTCAAATCCCCCCCGTACAGCTTGCTGGCACTGTACCACCGGCAACTCATGGCATTCGGTTTAATAGTAATTTGTGACGAATGTAACCACTAGCAAAAAAGCACACAGTTGGTTTGCAGGCAAGTACACTTGCATAAATTTAGTCAGCTACCCTGTGATTGTGTGGGCAAATGCGCACACGAAGAACTGAAAAAATAGCGTTTAAAAATTCCAGACACACTCCAACAAGTCCAAAGTGCAGGAGAAGGTAAGGTGAGTCCTTCATTCGATGTGTTGCAATGAAGCATCTAAAGATCATCATCAACCAAGAATTGTAAATTTGCTGAGTTTAGCTTTGTTTATGAATTCCTTTGGGTTTCTGAATTAATGCTGGAGTGTTATTTTAGCAAAATACAATTGATGGATTTTGGGGCTTTATTTATAGAGGGATTTATGAGGGAAAGACACACAACAGCTAACTGGTGTTATGTGAGCTTGCAGAAACCATGTTAATCCTGTGATAAGCTAATGAAGGCAGTTCTTTGGCTTTTGAAAAGAGGCATCAAAGTGAAGCCACCATGTAGGTTTTGCAGTGCTCATTCTTTTTCTGCATTGCCATGACCGGGACTGTAATTCCATTGTGTCAGGCACTGCACAAATTCATAACAAAAGAAGTTCCTGTGACCTGAACAAGACAAGATGGATTTCTCTTGCCTTGTATTGTCACCGACCCCCTAATACATGCTAATAAGCCCTGTTAGTAGCTAATACATGCCATTGAAATGTCAGAGGGAGAGGAGGGTCCCTTGGAAATTCTCTGGAGTAAGAAGGATCAGAACCAAGGTGCTGGGGATTTGGGCAGAAAGGTCCAGAAAGGGGTAAACATATAGGAGGAATTGATAGTAATAGAGCTGTGGAGGTAAGGGAGACCAGGGAGAAAAGGGAGTTAAGAAAAGAATTGGGAAGATGAGAATTAAATTAGAGACTGGCTTCTTTGGCTGTAAAGGGGAATTCACTTCTCGCAACAGCTGCCAGAATAAAGGATGCCTTTTCCTTTCCCAGGCAGCGCCAAGTCATTGTGGCATTTGGGAGATTTCTGTCCATTTTTCCACATAGATATATATAATTAGCCAGCCCCTAAACAGTTCTGTGAGCTGCATAACACAATCTGGATCAAGCCAGACAATTTGCTCTCTGTGTGTTCCCCCAAATTCAATTGATGCCGTTAATAGAAAGGTGAGAATACACCAAAGAGCAGCTTTGTCTCCTAATTAAACCAATTTAGAATATCTTTGTTACTGGAAAGCCACCTGCTATTTCCTATTTCCTTAATGATTTCATAAAATGCTAAATGCCCTCACTTATTTTCCTATTTCTGGAAATCAGTCGGTGTTGTGCGTGGAGCAAGGGGATGCTTGGAGCAGGGTCCCAGCCAGCAGACCAAGCGTGACTGTCGCTGTAGCAGAAAGTGTCCCCTCGCCTCTGATGGGAGCACTTTGGGGCTGTACAGCTGCAAACAGCTGCCAGTGCCAGCACATAACTTGGCTATGTAGATACGGTCAGGAAAGGGTAAACCTCTGTTCACAGTGGGACAGGTTTCATATCTGGTGCACTTTTAATTCTCCGCATGCCAGACTTACTCTGCAGCTGAGATGTTAGAATTCAGCTATTTTTGGTCTGCAAATCCCACAGGACAGCACTCTTACCAGATTACTCTTTTAGAGTTCTGCTCGAGCATCTTCTTTTATTAGTAATAATATAAACTAAAACAGCCGTAGACCAGCAGCCTTTGTGTATTTGTAGTGAGTTAACTTGATTTACTCTGCTTTTGATAAAACCACAGCAGTCTCCTTTTTGAGGTGTGGATCAATGAATTTTGGAGGCTTTGCAGAGCAGTTCTCAGGCTGGTTTTGTTCAAACTCGGATCAATGTATTTTTGGCAGAGGCAGAGTTTAAGGGGCTGCAGTTCCACCTGCCAAACACCGTGCCGAGGACTGGTTTAGCAGGAGATACTGTTTTCAATGCAAGATTTGGAGAACTGGTCTCTCTTACCACTGATCACGGAGTTGAACAGGCAGAAGATTTCTCTCTTCAATGTTTGCCTTTGTTTTCTATGTGTGACTTTAGGGTGATTGTTCTGCTGTGCCGTATGGGCTACCAACGTGACAGCACCGCAAGGCTTGCACTGGCCAGCCCGTTTGGAGACCTCCTTAAATGGCAATTTAGCTGCGAGTGGGTACACTCATCCATTCTCCCCTCATATTATTGTGCCTCGAAAATCCAAGTCCCCATATTTTTACAAAATCACTGAAATCACTGAAGTGACCTTAGCATAAAAGTGGCCTAAGAAAACAGAAAATCGGAGCAAGATGGTAGTTGATTCAAAGCCAAGCCATGTTCATTTTCTTTACTTTAAAAAATTTGCAGGAAAAGTTTGATTCTATTGCAATTAATGTTTTCCATGAGAAGACATAAGCAATCACATGAAATATCAAAAGTGAAAATGTCTGTTACTATTATAATTTGGAAATGAAATTATGCTTCATTCTGACTTTAATGTTGGAGTTGTGGGGATTTGAGAAACTGTACAATTTTGGTTTCCTATTTTAAGGTTCCCTTATCCCCTCTTTAAAGCAAACCAAAATGAAACATCTCATTTGGTACTTCCATTGAAGAAGAGAAAAAAAATAGATAAAGGAACCTGAAAGTGAGCATTTCAAGAACATGAAATGTTGCACCTGGATTTATGCCAAAGGCCTTTTATTTCCTGTGTAACACAGAAAAGAGACACTTCTAGCACTATCTGTGGGTCTTTGAAATCCTGAAGGCCAAGCCGGGCAGAGTGAGGAGCTCAGTGCGGCTGGGCAGCTCTCCAAGTCATGGTGCTCAGTGAAGCTGGCCTGGGTGATGCCCTAATCTGTTCTTGCTGGGCAAGGGGGACTGCTGGACATTTGGCATTTGTGTTTTCCCCTTTTATTTCAGAATTTGTGTTGACATCTTTCCCAGCATGACCTGCAAGGGGAGGCTTGTCAAGGATATTTCAGGATTTTCTATTCCCAGGGCACAGCAGGGAGCAGGGCAGGTTGCTCAGCACAGATTCTTTATTTGTAGCCAAAGACAGTTATTAAAAACCATGGTGAGAGCATCAGTGATATGTTTTCTCAATTTGCAAATATTTATATGAGAAAGTCACATTAGTCCAAGAGTCCTGTGTACAATTATGCTGGTGAGCCAGTAGGTTCACACTTCTTGCGATGACTTTTCTCCTTCCCCAGGGTAGGGAGGTGCTGTAATCTCACAAATAGCGACACCTCGCTACAGATAAGAGGAAGGAAAAGAGTTAATGTGAGTTTTGACTGCTTATTTTGTGTTTATCCTTGTAATGATTGATATGTTGTGCTTTGAAGAACATTAAGCTGTAACACTTCTGTTCAAAGAAGGTTTTAAGCAGTTCAACTTTATTCCCTTGTTGACTTAATGAAAGGGGTAGAAGACTGCAATGTATTAAGAAGAATCATCTTCATAATTGCAGCGTGCTTTACGGTGCCATCATGCCACTCTAGGCACCTGCAGTCAAAGGAAGTGATTGACACAGGTTTCCCTCCCGTCACTGTGCTGTTGTTACTGCTGTGATATGAAAATCAAAGGGAGATCAAGGGATGTCTTAATGTGCTTGTTGTGTCCCATCTCCCGTCGCCTCAGGGTTACTCAGGGACTAGATATCTTTGGAATGACGTTACACTTAACCTAAAGACAAATTATTAGGGTTAAAAGCAGGTGAAACTCAATGATTCTGTTATATGGGACAGCCACACAAACGATTCGGTGATCTCTTCTCAGCTCAAACACTGTAATCCTGTGTGCCTGCTTCTGCAGCCTACCTGTGACTCAGCTCACACTGTATTTATAATCAGGGTCAGAGACCTCTTTTCTTTCATCAGTGACTTCCTTTTCCTTGATTCCTTGACTTTATTTTCTTTAACCATTTCTGAGCTTGAACCCAGGATTTTCTTCTTTCAAGTCAGTGAACCCTGGTGATATAAATCAAGACACATTGTCCTTTTTATTTCTTCCTAGCTGGGTACTGTTTGCATGGAGTGTTTGACTATATCAAATACTGGCATCACCAGAGGAAATGGCAAGGTAGAAAGATCAAAAGACACTGTGAGCAGCAGAAGGGGCAGTGATGCCTTCATCAGATGAGAAGGAAAGATGCCAGCAACAGATGATGACAGCTTGTGTGTTTCTTCAGCAACATGACACGAGTGAAGTTTTGTTGTTCTCACTATGTTTTTAGTAAGAAAACAGCTTTGGTTGAAGCAGACAAAACAAAATAAAATAGGAAGAGAGAAAGAGGAAAAAATGCTGGAGCTGTCAGTCAGAATTTATCTTGCACATAACTACAACATTTTTTGGGCTTTCATTTGCAGATCAGGTTCTTTCCTGAGCCATCTCGCTTTCCTTCCGCTGTTTCTATCACCATCCAAATTGAACACTGAACTATTTCCAGCCTAAGATAAGTGGCATATAGCTTTTCTGTTTTACATGCAACAAATGCCCTCTTCAAGGCCATTTTACAATCATAAGAGGCTCCTTGGAGCCCTTTTTTGATATATCGTGTTGTGTCCCCAGTAAATCCTAACAAGAGTAGCTCTGCAGAAGCATCTCACTTTTTTGCTCAAGGCTTCAGTGCATCATATTCAAATGCATTTGCCTGCATTTGCCCAGAATGGAGGATTTTGTTTCATATTTTTATGACATTATAGCAACAAATGATTTAGAAACATTTCAAGTTGGAAGAAGTCAACTGCTTAATATGAGTACAACTGTACTGCTAGAATTGCTCATGAGCTATGCTAATGTGAACCAGTCTTTTGAGCAGTCTTTTGAGCAGCTCTGTGTCCCAGCTACTTTGCTGCATGGGTTTGAGTAGCTATAAAAATCAACAAACAACACCCCTGATAAAGCAGCTTAAAACATTACAGAAGTCCAAAAATCCCTATTTACACAGTTAAATCAGAGTGGTAAATACTCCCCACTCCCCAGTGGTGGGCACGTGTAAACAAGAAAGAGGAGTGTCGTGGTTTAACCTCAGTCAGCAACTAAGCCCCACCCAGCTGCTGGCTCACCTTCCCCTGCCCCAGTGGGATGGGGGAGAGAATTGGAAAAAAAAAAGTAAAACCCGATAAAGAAAAAGGCAGTTTAATAGGACAGCAGCAGAAGATGATGATAATAATAATAATAATAATAATAATAATATAGAAAAAACTGATGCCCAATGCCATTGCTCCCCACCCGCTGACCGATGCCCAGCCCAACCCCAAGCAGCAATCGCTGCCCCCCAGCCAGCTCCCCCAGTTTCTATACAGAGCGTGACGCCTTATGGTATGGAATAGCCCTTGGGGCAGGTTGGGGCAGCTGTCCTGGCTGGGCCCCATCCCGGCTCCTTGTGCCCCTGGCAGAGCCTGGGGAGCTGGAAAGGCCTTGACCAGTGTCAGCACCGCTCAGCAACAACTCAACCATCAGTGTGTGATCAGCATTGTTCTCATCCTAAATCCAAAACACAACACTATGCCAGCTACTAGGAAGAAAATTAACTCTATCCCCACTGAAACCAGGACAAGGAGGCATGACAAAGTGATTCCAGAAAGGTTACTGAGTCCATCAGCTTAGTGGGGATAGGCAGCACAATTCTTCTGAGGCAGATGGCTGATGTTGGTGTTAATACAAATGGGATGCTCAGAAGAAGGTTGCAGAAGGTCCTAGTTAACAACAAGATAATTGCTGGGCAACTTCATGTTTCTTTGTCATTTCTTCACTAAATACAAAGGAATATTAAAGAAAGAAAAAAAAAATGGTCATGTACACTATAATGCCAAAGAAATCTGATGGGATAAAAAGCAGGGATGCAGACTGAGCAGTCACAAGGACCTTTTGCAGTGGGATGCACTAAGCTGTGGGATAGCCTCCCAGAAGAAAAGGATGATTGCATGCCACTGCTGGAGACTTTACCTTAGGCTGAGCAAAACTCTAGAAAACAAATAGAAATCATCACAAAGCCCTTGTGATTCTGTGCATGAATGAGTTTTATGGTCACATTTAATGACAAATTACACTTTCTAGTGGTCCATATAATGGCATTGTGGGTAAATATTATACATAACAAGACATACCAATGAGTAAAAATATCATAATCTTAGCTTTGGTGCAGCATACAACATATCCCTGTCGGGCTGTGCGCATTCAGTGGGCTGTAATGCTCTCAAAACTTCCCAAACTGTTTATTTTCCCTACTTCTGGGAAGAGTTACATGGACTGTAGCACAGGCAGTAGAACCTCTTTTCCTTCCCTGTTAAAGTCAAAGAGAAGTCTGGCAAAAGCAAAGGGTGGAATTAAATTGACTTTCTGACATACAATGGGCATGGCAACATGACAGGATCAGGACCAACCATGACAACCTCCCTCCTGTCCATTCCCTAGCAAAAAGCATCCCCGATGGTGAAAATAAGCTGCAGGTTGTCATGGCTAGAGGGTTATTAAATCAGGCCATCAACTTCAGTTTTGTTAGCCCTCTAGTCAGAGGGAAAAAATTCCACTATGTTGCATGTTCCCAAGTTTGATCACCTGCAGGCAACGGGCCCAGACTCATCTCACTCTTGTGCTTCTCCATGCAGATAAACAAGATATACAACACTGTAATGGCAGCGGTTACTGTTGTAAAAGATACAGACTGCAGAGCATCTAAGGAATTTGGTCCATGTAGCTATAAATATTTCAGACTCAGAAGGAATGCACAACACAGCATAATCTTAGAAACCAACCAAACCAAAAATCCTATATGAAAGTTTAATTAGGGGAACAAATGAATATTTTGGTGTATATCCAAATAGGAATGTCTTCATTATCGAGGTCTTCTGTGCCAGCATCCCTGAGGCCATTACACTAGATAAAATTGAGGGACATTTATTCTTGCTTCAGCTCTAGAGTATTCAGTCTGTACAAGCTGGTGCTTCAGTTGCTTTTTTCCTATTCCCTCATTAAAGCCTTTGCTTGACACTTACAAAAGTTCTTTGCCTTGCCTGTGTTAAATGAACGCTGATTTGGCTACCACCAGCAAAATTTGCTGTGGTATGAAGTTTACAAGCATCACCTAAAACAACCCAGGCACTTTCATTCTGATGATAGTGCTACAAGATCTATATTTAGCCATCCCAAGGATATAGAAAAAACTGGAAGTCATTTGAACCTTTGTAGATACTTGAGTGTTATGAGATTGGGTGGGAATAATGGGGAAACACAGCATAATCAGCTCAGAAAATAGCTTCCGAGCCATGGTTTTTTCTTTCCCTGAAAGAAACTTCAGAAAGCACTACATAAGAAGTAACGGTAATGTGTTTTTCACAATAAAGCAGACTAATAACGCACTGGGATGTATAATATAGGGAGCAACCTTTGTTGTGTAGGAGGTAAGTGTCTTGAGCCATCTGAAACCCATGCTACCACTTTTATTAACCTGGGATGAGAAACCCAGGATTCTCTGTGGCCTGATTCTCCCTCGTGCTGAGCATCCACTCACTTTGGCAGAGATGCTCAGCCATTCTCATCATCAGGCCACAGGCCCCTATTTACTCTGCTGGCTTGTTATGGACCCGTTTCATGAGTTTATGGTATGATATTTTTGCACTGGACAGAAAATGTACAAGAGTTTGATGTAGTGAAGTGTCAGGAAAGTGTAAAATAGAGTTTTTCTGTTTTTCCACACTAATTTTTCATAAGAAATTTTCTCCGATAATCACTGAATTATCTGCAAGGTCATGGGCCATAACTTCAGCAGCGGCTGGATTTCATTGGGGTTGGACTGTACAAGTCAACTAGTGAAAACTGCCACACTGATCTGAGGAGTTTGGTGGGATTCAGTGGGAGTTCTGTAGGAAGAAAGTGTTGTCTGGAGCATGTCCAGAGTGGTTCATCCCTCTTATCTCAGCTTTGAATGAATCAGCTCCTGAGACTCTGTGCCACTCTGTTGTATAGAGGGAGGGAAGGTATGCAGTTACGATTAGAAGCTTGAATTTTAGAGAGTAAAAGCTAAGAAATATTAATTCCATTGCATGAGGAATAGATAAGGTACTAGTCAAGATTCCAACCTTCTCTACTATTAGCAGGAGATTTAATTGTTTTTTTGCTCAAAAGCTACTGACTCCTGCAGTGCCAAATTCCAGGGCCATGGGAGGAAATGTAGGCATCACATATAGGTCCTCTCAAAACTGATAAATACACACTCTTCAGACCTTCAGATTTCTGACATGAGACAATGATCGTAAGACAGCTCTGGAATTAAGCCCATAAAAATCAGAGAGACACCTTCAACTCTACTCCTTGGGCCTTGAATCAAGCCCTTGGGAAAGGATTATCAAAAGAAACTGGCAGATCAGCTGTGGAGGCTGAGCATGAGGTGTAGAGCATGGGATGTGTAAGCGATGTCTTGCCATCTACTGGAGATAATAATGACTGAAAAAAACCTTCAATTATTAAAGGTTTTCAAACCACTTCATCACCATCCTGATTTTGCTGGTAACTGCTGTTGCAAACCACTTTTCCTCTCATACACGAAGAGCAGACTTTCCGAAAGGATTTCCCCCTGAGAAGAGACTTCTTGTTACAGGGCTGTGTCAACCTCCATCATGTCTTTGACACAGCTTTACATGTTGTAGCTCCAGAGTCCCTAGGGAAGTGGCTTGAACTGACATTCATCCACTAATGCAAGAAGAAAGGTGAAAGAGTAAGGACATGCTAATAAACTCAGAGAGCCTGCTCAGTGTCTGTGTTTTGGTTTGGCGAAGTTTTGCACGCCACAGCAGCTCGTGCAGAGGCAGGACACACGTTGCTGCCACTCACTGCTATGATGGATGGAACAGCAGGGCTGATTTACGATCACCCGTGTCACACAGACACTTGCCCTTGTCCCTGAGCTATGAAAGGCTGTAAGAATAAAGGAGATAAATGGCAAAGTACTGCAGCTGTGGAAATAATTACCTTCCAGAAATGTAAAAATAAACCATTTTTCCCCTATCTGTTTCAAACCTAAACTCTTCAGCACTGCATACCTGCACGAAGGGGCTGGCTTTTCAGGACACTATTCACAGGGGTGATAGCACAGACTATGGGTTTTGACTCTGAATGTCAGATCTACAGACTCTGATCACTATGTGCCTCTTTGGGTGCTGAAGAAGTCCTCCAAATCTCTTACTGGTGTTAAGATGTTGGTATACAATCAGTGCACTGACACGAATGTTTCTGTGGACTGGATCATTACAGCTATCTATGCTAGTAAATAAAATCATAGAATCATAGAATCATTAAGGTTGGAAAAGACCTCGGAGATCATCTAGTCCAACTGTCAACCCAACACCTCCATGCCTACTAAACGATGTCCCAAAGTGCCACATCTGCACGTTTTCTGAACACCTCCAGGGATGGGGACTCCACCACCTCCCTGGGCAGCCTCTTCCAATGCTTCACCACTCTTTCAGGAAAGGAGTTTTTCCTCATATCCAATCTAAACCTCCTCTGGCGCAACTTGAGGCCGTTTCCTCTTGTCCTATCGCTGGTTACTTGGGCAAAGAGACCAACACTCTCCTCACTACAACCTCCTTTCAGGTAGTTGTAGAGAATGATAATGTCTCCCCTCAGCCTCTTCTTCTCCAAACTAAACAATCCCAGTTTCCTCAGCTGCTCCTCATAAGCCTTCTTCTCCAGGCCCTTCCCCAGCTCCGTTGCCCTTCTCTGGACACGCTCCAGCCCCTCAACGTCCTTCCTGCAGTGAGGGGCCCAAACCTGAACACAGTATTCGAGGTGGGGCCTCACCAGTGCCCAGTACGGGAGCACGATCACTGCCCTACTCCTGCTGGCCACACCATTCCTGATACAAGCCAGGATGCTGTTGGCCACCTGGGCACACTGCTGGCTCATGTTCAGCCGGCCGTCAACCAGCACCCCCAGGTCCTTTTCTGCCGGGCAGCTTTCCAGCCACTCTTCCCCAAGCCTGTAGCATTGCATGGGGTTGTTGTGACCTAAGTGCAGGACCTGGCACTTGGCCTTGTTGAACCTCATACAGTTGGCCTTGGCCCATTGATCCAGCCTGTCTAGATCCCTCTGCAGAGTCTTCCTACCCTCGAGCAGATCCACACTCCCACCCAACCTGGTGTCATCTCAATCCCCTCATCCAGATCATTGACATTAAACAAGGCTGGCTCCAGTACTGAGCTCTGGGGAACACTGCTTGTGACAGGCCACCAGCTGGATTGAACTCCATTCACCACTACTCTCTGGGCAAGGCCATTCAGCCAGTTTTTAACCCAGTGAAGAGTACACCTGCCTAAGCCATGAGCCACCAGCTTCTCCAGGAGAATGTTGTGGGAGACAGTGTCAAAGTGTCAAAAAAGATTGGTGACCTCCTTCATCCTGCCTACCGGGCACTGTCCCTACCCTGTGTTGTTGGTTAAGCTGTGTTAAAGCACTGTTTGGGAGAGCACTGTTTGGAGCAGACCAAAGGAAATAGACTTCCCATTAAGGATCACAGGTGATTATGGTCCACAGCTTGACTTTGTGCTTAGGTGCTGTTTTATTTACTGGGACAGATGTAGCCAACAGTGCATAGTTATAATGGTCAGGCTTCAGTTTGCTCCTCTGACACCATTCATTGGTTGTTTTTGACTGCTTCCTTTTCTTAAGACCATCATGAATGTTGTTTTAAGCAAGGAAGGTGCTCTGTGCCAGTCATCTTAGTAAGACATAAGCCAGGCAAATCAGTGCATTCCCAGCCTTGCACTAAACAGCAAACGTAAGGAATGGAGCAATTCAGTACTGAGGTCATTACCAAAACCAGAGCTTCGTATAAACAGATGTTTCGTGTCTTGACTGCAGGAAGTGTTCTGGCTTTCAGCTTTCACAGAGCATTTCTGGATGAAAACTAACAGTTTTGGCTCACATCTGTCAGGGACAACATCTGCCTGATCATAAATTACATTATCAGGCTTGCAGCTGGTGACAGTAGGAATGCAGGTGGAGCAGGTCCTGCACAGCTTTCATGTTTCACCCCGGTTTGCCCTTTATGAGCCACAGTTCTTTAGCAGCACACGTAGCTAGGGTGATCCTGTGTTGAACCCATGAAGCAGTATCCATACACTTTGTCCTGGCAGGAATATAGGGAAGGAAATGGGACTGAATGGAGAACTAGTGGTGGGAAAGAAGTATCACTAGGATGAGTAGTAGTTATCCACAGCTGCTTGCACCAGAGTCCTCTTCCTTCTCCTCCTCTGTCCAAAATTTAATGTAAAACTTGTTCATAACCTTCAAGAACATTTTCAGGACAGAACATCTTGGCTCAGGATTATGAGATGGATCGAGATACCTCCCTAGCCACTCTTTCTTGGGCATCAGGAAAGTTGCAGAGATTCACATGTACCCCTCTGATCAGTCTTTCCCTGGGACTAGCTTTAGGCAGCTTTCTGCCTCACCTGCAGAGATTTTGGGATTGCCTTTCTCTGGTGCCTGATTTTCATCATGCACAGCAGAAGATGATAGGTTTTGTGTTTCACTGCATGAGGCACAGGTCTGTGTGCGTTGTGGGATTTGGCCCATAAGTCAGATTTTTCATGAGCGATCTCCGGCTTTGTGCTCCCTGATTTCTGGGTGCTTGCCCTGTGACCCTGGTGGTAGGCTTGCACAAGCGCTGAGCAGTCACAGCTGTGTATGGAGTCCCAGATCCAGAACATGTTAATAATGCTAAGTGGGCTAAAAGTACTGTAATTGGTGTTTCAGAAATGATGCCCACAATTAGCGGAGGCTTTCAATCCTGAGCGCTCTATGCAGCTGCTCCCAGTCGGTAAAAAAAACCCTCCTTCACCTAGAATATTAAATGGATAGGTAATACCTCTGATTTTGGAGCAGAGTTTGAAAAGCACACAGTAAATAAGGACTTAGATGGCATATTGAACAATGCTAAAAAGCTAAATATTGATTTTGTTTTACTAAGGGAATGGCCTCTATTCTGTGTGCAAGAAATGAGGCAGAGGACCTGAGAATAAAAATAGTGTATGATAATGAAATTAAAGATAGCATCAGAAACAGCTCCACTCGGAGGCTGAATCTGCATATGCAACTTTATCTCTTTTTGTTCTTTAATTTTAATTGCTGACATTATATCATTATCAATTTTCTTTTTTTGTAAATAAGATCTACAGATATTCACTAACTCAGCATGCACTTAATGTAGGCTTTTGTAGTGACCATAGCATCTGTTAAGCTCTTGAAGGCAATGCCTAATGAACATCATCAGCTGAACGATTTCAATTACAGGAGAAACAGGACCAGTCTTTTGCGGAGGCACATTTTCTCTCTAAGATGCTTTTCTCTTCTACAAAAAGTAGATTGTATAAATGTAGCAGGGGCTCCCATCTCTAGGAGGTATAATTAAGATAGTCAAACCATCCAGCCATTAGTGACACGGACAATGTTTTTTCTCTTTAGCCTACTAATGCTTTCAGTGTTGAGCAGAGACAACTATTTATAAGGGCAGGTCAAGATATCACTTCTACTAAGCCCTGTAAAAACTCTATTGGAAAGACAAATTCTTGCTTGGCTTTGGCCAGAGTAGGCAAGCCATGGTGCTGGTCCCCTGGGGAGATGGCAGGTGCTCACCACCGCAGCCAAAATCAGGTCTCTAGGGTGAGAGGTTAAAACATATGGAGACTAAAAACTCAGACCTTTCCCCAACCCAGCAAGGCATCTCAGATACATCTATGGTTCCTACAACCAGACAGAGAAAACCAGAAAAGACGTGGGATATTCAGTGATGCCAGAAATCACTTCCGCACCAAGGTAATTTCATATCAGTGCAAGTACCTGAGCTTTGGGGAAAGGTCTGGGTTTGCATATCTGTACACCTGGTTCTTTTCTACAGTCTCTCCTTATCTCAACATAGCATTGCTAATAAGAGTTTCAATAAATCCTTTCAATTTCTCTTTAAACAATAAGATATCATCCTCTGAGGCCTTAAGAAGAAAGTAAGCATATTCCATATGGAAATAAAATCTCCCCATATAATTTTCATAGATTAAATCCATACTGAGGGCAAAGAATGTTATCATCAGCAGGAATGTGACATCAGATTGCTACTGATGCCAGCCACATACGAGAAAAAATAGGGGTCTGAAAATGAAACCCTTTGGGATTCCTTGGTTTGAACATGAAAAAACAGAGAATCCTCTTTTCTCTTTTCTTGTTGGAAGTTATGGTGCACTGCAGCTTTTAAAGAGAAGAAAAATACGGCACAGGTAATTTCCAGAGCAAAGTGAAGCAGCACACTTTTCCACCCCTGCTTCATGGGGGTGGGTTGTAAGCACCTTGCAGGACCAGCAGCCACCACCACCTGCATGCTGAAGCACAGGGCAGGTGTAGCTGTTGCTGTTGTGGAGGGTCAGGATGCCCTTGCAGCACACCGGGTCTGAAGACGTTTCCCAAGCTTTTCTGATGAGATGACCCTCCCCGTGGCACAGTCCCGTCCGAGCTTTCCCACAGAGGGTTTGCCTCCCCAGTGCTGCCTGTGCAGGGAAGTGTGACAGCTGAAAATTTTTCACATCGAGCAGTGAGGTATTAAGAGTTGATAGACGAGCCTCACCCCATGCTGGCACATCCCAAAGTCTAGCTGTTGGGCTATTAATTTGTGGCAATTTCAGCAGCAGCAGAGCACATGCTTTCCAACCCAAATAACTTGAAAACAAGTTGTGCCTTATGTTTGAATGTCAATAAAGACGTGATCTAAAGGAACAGATGTTGTTGTCTTCAGTGAAATTTCATCTCTGCATACAAATTTATGGAAGACTTGAGTTACTCCATGGAAATGGCCTCTGCTTAATACATATACCTTTATAGAAGTTCAGCCTGTATATACCCAGATGAAGCAACCCTTATTAGATACTCTGAACCAATAGGTCTTAGTCCTACTCATGCATTAAGTGGGAAGTCTTGCTGACTTAGTGTCTACATAGATGTTCCTCTCACATATTCTCACCCCTCTCTCTGGCTGCAGTTTTGTGTCCCTGGTTGTTTTTATTTCCCCCTTCTTAAATACGTTATCCCAGAAGTGCTACCACCATCGCTGATGGGCTTTGCCTTGGCCAGTGGCAGGTCCGTCTTGCAGCCGGCTGGCATTGGCTCTGTTGGACATAGGGGAAGCTTCTAGCAGCTTCTCACAGAAGCCACCCCTGTAGCCCCCTGCTACCAAAACCTTGCCACACAAACCCAGTACACAAATCTGTATCTGTTTCCAAGAGGACATTGAAAGATTAGACAACTTTAATGCAAATACAGTTGTGGCTAGCCCAGACACTGAAAACTACTCAGAGTAGCTGAGCTAATTATGGAGAATGTAGCTAATAAAGGTAAATAAGTGTTAGCCAAGCATTCTTTATAAATATGCACAGCAAGGCAGATGTACAGTCGTCTGGTTATTACATGGCTGAATGGTAGCTGCCATTTGATTACAAAGCTGTCGTCAGAAGTACATCATCTAAATAACCTTGTAATCAGTCCTTTGCCTCAGTTCTGTCTGATTAAAATTGCTGCACAAGTATCTATTCCTTCATACTCTCTTTCCCCAAGAGAATTTTTACAGACCACAGCAAAAGGAGATATTTTTAAATGTCCAAGATTTGCTCTCCGAGGTTGCCTCCCCTATGTCTGAATGTGTAAGTGCCACTAAAAGGAAACTCAGACTGTGGAGGGATGGAGGAAGAAAGAATAAGGTGAGCAGAACTGGCTGAAGCAAAGGCTCCAAGACCATTGCAAGCTCTTCTGCTCTTCAGTGCATTTAGGCATGAAACCCAACTCTCCTTTGCAGTTCGTAGGGTCCTGATTTATGTATTTGCCTACAGACTCAGCTCCTCCATGAAGCTCTGGGTCTGTCAGAGGCCCCTGAGTGGTATCTTCTGCTGGGCATGGGTGAGCACTATGAAGGATGCAGGTTTGGGAAAGCAAAGATTTTTTCCCACACTTTTCAACCTCTTCTGAATACAGGGAAATTGCTCCCATATTTCTATATTCATGACATAGCTGCCTGCCTCTGAAACACCTAGAAGACTGCTGGAGCTCTGCTTTCCTCCTAACAGATACTTGTGCACAAAGGTCATGTTGTGTGTATTATGAAAGCGCTCAAGGCCTTAATTTACTGCAATACATCTATGTAAATAAAAGACAACTGCAGAATTACATCCAGATCATAACAGTAACAGGGAACAGGCTGCAGAAGAGGCAATCTGCTCAAGGTGTTCAGTGAGTCTGGAAGTGCCTTGGTAATACCTGTAATAAATAACACCAAATCTGGCGATAGTTTTCCCTCTCATTTTAACATCAAAGCTGTCGTTAGAAGCTTTCACACAAAGACAAAAAATACAGCCTGATGTTCTTTGCTTTTCAGAAGTGCTCTTTCACTAATGCCCTACTGTGTCCAGATAATGCAGCTCTCTCTCCTTCTGCCAGTTCTCCCAGGTCCTCAATCTGATGTTTGATTTAAAATTTTGATGAGAAATTGAGCAGCTGATTTATATTTTTCAAACCAGCAGCAGTGCATCAGCTAGCAGAGAGTTTACAGCTGCAACTTGTGAAAGCCAGCACAACATTTCTGACTGTCTTTGGGTGCCCAGGGATTTTGAAGGAGATCCTGGAGGTTGCTGGCAGCTCAACCTGTAGGCTACTGAAAGTCTCCAATTCAGGAAGAAGGGGACAGTTTGGCCCTATAGCTCCTGGGGCCGGTCCAGGGACACCAAACTGGGGGCATTTTCAGTCTGGCATTTCTTGAGACTCAGGTAAAAGGCTGCCCTTCACTTTCTCCTGGGAGGTTGGCCTTTACCTCCTGCATTTGCCATCAGTGCCTTGTGTCATTCCCACAATCTGCAGCACTGGGTTGCATGCTGCCTAGGCACAGATGTCCTGCACATCATCATGAGAGCTCTGACAGGTCATGCTGTAAAGCAGGAGAGCCGCCACACTGCTGTGCTGCAGTCTTGGACTAGCCACAAAAGCCGGAGCCATACTATATAAGATTTATTTCCTGGTGTCAGCCCAGGGCTACACCCTTCCCTGTCACATCAATGGCAATGCCAGACTTGTTCCCATCATCTGACCTGGTATGACTTTTTTTCACATGTCAGATAAAAAGTGAGATGAGTGAGTGATAGTGACACCAGACTTCCAGGTCCTTCAGCTCTGGCAGAGCAGTTGAAGCTCCATTTTCCAATGTTGCCATCTCAGCACCTCCAAAAGATTGGGAAAGATCACTTTCCCTTCCTGAGACTTGCAGGTTACAGCTCTCAAGCTCCACTGCATGCTTCTGGCTGGCGTGTTCCCATGTCACGTGTGGCAATAGGGACAGCTGGTATCAGGAGCAGGACCCCTTCCAGCAGGAGTTAGATGAGGGTGTAGTACCTTCACTGGCATTCAATGGAGACTGAAGAAGTCCAAGCCTTGTTGTGTGTCCCGATCAGTCTGAAAGTGGCTGTGCAAATCAGTTTAAGAGCTATTTGGGAGGTAAGTGATGACCTGCCCTTCCAAAGCCTTCCCATTTACCTCCCAGAGGCTCCCCTGGTCATGTGGCATTTCCCAGGGTAGGCAGAGCAGCTTTCACACAGGATGCAGAGAAAAAAAGCTTTCCATGGTGGGACACCTTGTGCAAGAGGAAGCATTTTCCCAGTACTACTAGGGAGAAAAATGCAACTTTGGAACCACGCTCGTTCCAAGCTGGGATGGCTTTGTAGAATGGTGGCAGGAGAAAGCCATCTTGGACAGTTTCAGTAGCCAAGATCTAAGCCTTGCACAACACAGGGTTTGTTGGTAATTAGTTTGTGCGTGTGGCTGAGCATCTGGCTCCATCCCCGCAGGTTAGGTAAAAGATCATGATGGCCTGTATGAATTATACAGAGAAGCAGCATTTCCAAAGGTTTTGGTGCGAAGCAGGGTTCCTTGTTGTTGCTTCATATAACATATACTTGCCAATTAGTTGGGCATTATTAACTAAGTCATGACACAAAGCATCTTATTAAGGGAGCTCATGTCACCTCCTATTAGTGCTGATCTCAGAAAAATGAAAATTTGTGGTCTGGAAAAAGAGGAGCATTTCAGCTTTTCAGATCTAAGGCATCCGCATGCTGCACTCCCTAGCTAATTTCCCTGCTAATTTAGCGGGGCTTATTTAAAAAACCCTGATGAAGCACAGTCTACAAGTCACGTAGGCAGCCTCAGGTTGTGCGCTGGTTACACAAGCCATCAGAACCCATTTCTGTACGGGGGCCACTCATTCTGACTCAACGTTTTTGCCAGGCTGACTGAGTTTTGCCCAGGGGTCAGACAATATTGTTGTTCTCTGTCCAAGCCTGCTCACTGAAGCGCTTCTCTAACTAGATGTTGAGGTTTCTATTGCCTGCGTTCTTCCGTCCCTACTCAGGGTTTTACTATTTCAAGGTCAAGAGAATTCACTGTACTGCAGTGCTACTAATGTATTCGCTATGAGGATAGCAATGAGGATTTGAATAAAGTTGGAAAAACACCCCTCCCGGTGTAGCACTTTATTAGAACTGAATCTGCACCAAGCTTTCCTTTTTTTTCTATTCAAATGAGTGCAAAAGCTAATTAAATGCAGATCTCTGTTTTCAGGCATTTTCAGATTCCTCTAAAGACAGGAACGAGATGTATAAAACACAGAGAAATTCAGGAACTGTCACATAAGTTGGGAAGGGGATTAAAATATTGCCAGATCTGACTCAATTGTTCCATGTGGCTCTTGAAATCTGTTTCTCTGAAAGTTGCTTAAACCAAGAGACAGAAAGTGAAACGCAGCTTTGATTTAAAAAAACAAGTTTCAAGAAAAGCTTTTCCAGAGAAGAAGCCCGGACATGAGAAATAAATTAAGTTCTGAACTGAGAGTGAAATAAGACCTTGTGGTGTGTCTTTTCAGGAAAAAAAAAAAAAAAAAGAATCTGAAGATCAATCAACTTTGTGATCATTTTTAAAAGTTTTGTTTTAATATTTGAAGACCTAATTCTGAGAATGGTAACAGCATGATAAATAGATGCTATTTTTCACACAGCTCCTCTGAGCTAGAATAAGTGAGGGTCTTATAAGGAGGGTAATTTACTCGAGCTATTCAGCTGAGTTTTTCCCTTCCAAGCTGCCTGAGAAGGTCCGGGTAATGATCTGAAGTCTGGGTGCTTCTTTTCAGTGAAATCTGTCTTTGAATCTCTAGTGCACCAACCACTAATGATCCAGCACTCTCAAAGTCTGGCAGGATCACAGCCTTTCAGCGGGGCTTTTGGACTTGCAGTTCACCAACACACTTTTGCTTTTTGACCCTACAGTGAGCAGACATTTGCAAGTGCTACAGCTGGTGCGAGGCACAATATTCCATGCGTACCTTCCTCCCACACTCCTTAGGAACTTTGGTTCAGGGTTCCCGAGCAAGTGGTACATTTAGCAGAGAAGATCTCCATCTCAGCCTTTGCAGCTCGCAATACTGTTTCTGGCCTCAGTCCCTGTAAGCTTCCAGACCTCACCTCTTCACGCCTTTTAGTTGCCCTGCTTGTTGGAGGAGTTATCGGTGCCATTCGTCTTGCGTGTCTGACCCTGTTGCAGTGATGTCCTCAGCCTTCACCTCTAGCACAACTCCCTGCTCCGAGCTGCACCACCCAACATTATTCTCCTAATGGACAAGCCCACCCTGAAGCTTTGTATAATGGAAAAAAGGCCAAAGGGAATTTTACTAAGCTCCTTTATGCCTTTCATTGTTCTGAAGCAATCTTATTCAAACAGGCTCTTGGAAGAATTTCTGTGAGCTCTAGAGGATCAATTACAATGAAGAGATGATTAAAGAATAGATAAAGGTTTTTAATAAATTATAAACTTCCTGCAGAAGTACTTTAACAAAATGAAGTTATGATGGTGGTGATATGATATTGCCTTGTGATCATTCTCCCATTTGTGAACAGGAGATTAGATAAAGATTAATGAAACAATGGTGAAATAGGAAACATGAAATGAAGGTTCAAATGCATAAGAATACTACAGTGACACCAGGAATCATGTTAAAACCAGAAAATACATAATTTGTATTGCACCCTGCCTTATTCACCAAAAATTCTGTAAATTAGGTCTTGGTCAGCATGATATCTGCAAACACTTAGAGTTTTTGATATTCAAACTGCAAGCTGTGTTGTTGGACACAGACTTAAGATCATGCAGTATGATTCTGTTCCTTGACTGGATAAATGTAAATTTTAAAGTTGGGTTTCCAGGGGAACTGATATTTATGAATTTGGAATTTGCTTTCCAAATGTATTTTCTCCAAGAAAACTCATTTCAGTACAGTCAGTCCTGGCTGGATGATAGGAAAGGTGCTCAAAGTGAGCTCACTGGACAAACAAGAAAAATAGAATTTATGTTACAAGAAGGTTTTCATCCATTTATGTTAAGAATAGCATCAATCAGAAGACTACCCCAGAAGAATTTTAATGCTTAAAAAAATTGCCTTTCACAAATCAGAAGGAAAAGTGGAAATGTCCAAATCTAGTCCAACAAACAATCAAATCCAAAGCAATTAATGTTGGTGAAAATATTCATAGAGTCATAGAATCATTAAGGTTGGAAAAGACCTCTGAGATCATCTATTAATATAATAGAAAGTGAAAACTACACAACAGTTGGCTCTCCCCAGTACAACACAAAATATCTGATGCAACAGGAATATAAAATACAGTTTGCCAAAATTAACTGCAGCCATTACTAAATGCCAAAAAACATAAGATAAAAGGAGTTCGTACAAATGAAAAATTTTAATCTGAATTGTTTTGATCTCTTTTCCCCGGAGAAAATCACTAAACTTGGCTCCTATGAAACATTTCCATTTCAAGAAAACCCATATTATCTGCTGGAAAAATGCTACACCTGTTTTTTCTCTGTGGGTAACTCCAGTATCCAATAACTCAGGTTCTTATCGTCATCCTGCTGAAAAGCAGCTGACCTTGTGCTTACCGATGCTGATTTTAATGAGACTCTTGAATGAGTAAACCACTTCTCAAGACGAGCAGAGGGATCGAAATGTCACCCAGCGTCGTTTCAGTGGAGTAAGTTGTTCGGAGCTGATCCTGGCTGACCTCCAGCTGAATAAATGACCCTGTGGGAAAAAAAATCACATGGCTCATATTTGTGCATCTAAAAAAGGCGACGTAGGTCTGAGCCATCCTGCAACACACATCATTCGTTTTCAGGTTGCTTTCAGACTTTTCTCAAGACATGATCACGGGGTGAAAACCAGCAAGGTGTGTCTGAACAAACTCTGTGCTGTTTCCATTCCTAATAAGACTATCAAATTCAATTACATTTCACGCTGATGGCATTTGATTTCTCAGCTGTTGTATAAATATTTTTTTACAGGAAACAGTGTCTCAGAATGTGTGTGTGTTAGTAAATGAGCAGAGCTCGATTAAGCCCAGGGAAAGGTGCTGATTTACTCTACCTGAGTTTTTCTCCCTGCATATTTATTCTCAATGATCTGGGGATACACAGAGATGGAAGATGGCAAATGACTAATGCAGCTTTGTGACTATCCATCCATCTGTCCAATCTTCCTTGGCTTATAACAACATGTTAGTCATGGGGAAGAAATGATATTTAGTGATATTATTTCTCCCATTCATTTGCTAGTTGACTAATTCAGCCATACAGAATAATGTAGCATCTCTCTTGGAGAAATTAAATGTAGGCCTTAAATGTTGCAGAAGAATGACCACTTGCCAAGACTTTCCGTTTATATATACCTTTTTCATGCACTTGCAGCAAAGCCCTTCTTACATACAACACTCTATTTACCCCCTCTTGGTTATAAGTGTTACAATCACTGGGCAGCAAAGTGAAAAGATAGTTAATATAAGGCTTGCAGATTTTGTAAAGGAAAAGGAAGCATTCAAATGACTGCTATATAATTCTTGCATGGTTCTTTTTAAAGCATCCCCCTCCCCACACTTTAATAATAGAGTTCCCTGGCAAAGTGAGTCATATTCCTGAAACTAGATCATGAGCTGCTTTTAACACTCATGGCATCTTGTTAATTTATGAATATTTTCAAAGGTTCCACATGTTGCTGTTTTGGAGAGAGCCAGCGAGCAGCAACCTAGAGAAATATTTACTTACCAAAAAAAAATTCCTCCTATTGCTGGCTAGTGATGTACCAAAATGGCCTGTTGGACATCTCATCTGTGGATTGCCATTTTTAAAAAAATATGGGAGCGACTCAGGACTGCTCTGTACTGAGTTGTGACCATGATTGAGCAGACACTACATTTCAGGCTAGTGGCTTTTTCAGCATCTGGAGTTGCAAAATAAATTCTTTAGCTGTAGTATGTTGCAGCTTGGTGCTGCACATGAACAGAAACATTAATCCATTTTTCATCAGGAGCCACCAGAAAGAGAAACACTTAAGAATAACATGTGTCAGAAACCTTGAGATATTGCTCAGCTACTCGTTTTGAATGAGGCATGTAACTTGTTGCATTAATTTATAACACCTACCAGTGATTTGTGCACCAGGATCAAAACTGGATATCACTGTTGGAATTTGCTGCTGTTAGAAGGAATTGTAGTCCTCGTGTTTTGTTTTGATGTCAAGTTGTTATTGGAAAGGGCTGAAATACCATAAATGCTGGTTGCCTAAAAACTGTTTGGAGAACTATTAAAGCACTGGCTAACATCTGTTGGTTGTTTTGGGTTTGGTTTTTTTTTTCTGAAAAGGAATTGAAAAATACACTTCCGTGTGTTTATTAATTTGGTATTTCCTTGTTGAAAAAGTAGAAGTACCTAAAGCAAGCGCTAAATAAACCTGAATTTTCAGGTCTGCAGCTGCTGTAGTTGCAATGATGGAATCAGTATTGATGTGATTTGTGACTGTCACAAATGCTGTGCTGAAAAGGGATGAACTGCGTGCTGCCCCAGCCAGCCATGGTAACTATTATCATATTCATCAGATTTTGAAAAAGAAGAAGCATATTTAAGCCAATGCCTGAAACCAATAATTAACATTCGAGTTTTAGGAGTATTAAATATAGACCAGGAAAAAAAAAATGACATCTACGCTTCCATGTCCTCAAGACAAACCGATAAAACAGAAGAAGAAAAAGAATAATTAGGAATAAACTTCACATAAATCTGCATGTCATCTGCATAAAAACTGATCTCTTATCCGTATCTTCAGATCATTTCAGTCAAAGGAAGCTTGTGGAGGCTGAATAAAGATGAGCCCAATGAGAAACCCTGTGGGGCATCAGAGGAACCAGACTCTGTGAAATCAGAGCGGATCAGCTAACCTGTGCAAATATGATGGATATAAAGATAAGGTAAAAACCCAGAGCCCAGCCAAAAGGCCAGCTGCTCTGTAAGTAGTGAGGCGCTCAGGACCAGGCTGCTTCTGGCTGGATCCTCTGGGTGCTGAGGAGCAGTGTTGATCCCGCACCATGGTGGGAGGGAGAAGAAAGCTCACTGAAAGACAACTGTTGGGCTCACTCCGGCTCTTGAGTAAGGGTATTGAGGTGAAGTCTGCCAGGATCTAGTGGACTGTTTTAAGAAATGGGGTTACAGACCTGGTTTTCACTTGGGTTAATGTTGCACTGGTGGTCTCAGTACAACTCCTGTTGCAGCTGGTGAAGTGTCATGGCCAGAATGTTGGACAATATCACTGGGACAGGTCACAAAAGCACAGTTATCTCCTTCTCTGGAAAGTCATGGCAAAGCTACATCAGATTAAGTGGAGTGCCTGTATCAGGCAGACATGTGAGGGATTAACAGGCTGTCAGTACACTCCCTCTTTATCCACAGCAGAAGGAGCAGCTTCTTGGGTCTTCTCCAACTGAACAACAGGAGTGGAGAAGATGGCATCTCACCTGCTGCCATGGTTTGAGAGCTCCACTGGCTAGTCACCAGCAAGCCCTTTTAGTGAAAAACATGAGCATTAATAATATGAACTTCTTTCAGTTGAACTTAAATACTGTGAACTCAAATGTCTGCAGCCGCAAGAGGCTGACAGACCAGGTTTGTAACAAACTAGATGGTTTCTCTCAGTTGTCTTGCATAGATAAAGCCCAATACCTATCTTTTAGCACATTTTCTAGAAATGCAGCCTGGTTTGGTTTGCAGATATGAAATGATGGAAGATTCCCCACCATTCACAACTATGCTTATGTGCTTTCCAAAACTGGGATGTTTCCCTCAGTCAGGGTTTAACAGCTTGATTCTGCTCCCAATGATGTCAGGGGGTGATTTGTTGCTACAGACACAACACAGCCTTGCATCTGCCATCTCCCTGCAGCTCTGCCTCTGGTCCGTGAGCATGGGGTACAGCTGCGGATGAATGAGTTGCCGTGATGGTGGTGGCTGGGCAGACACTGGTGCACCTGAAGCTTGCCAGGACATAAGGTGCTAGTATTCGTCCGGATCACCGGCTCAATATTTTGCTAGTTCAGGAAACTAGAGCACAGAGATTGTGTTATGTGCTGGTTGCACTCCACATTTGAAGGTAATTACCCCTTCTGTGCTAATTACCTCTGTGGGCAGGTTGTTGCAGAACCTCACTTCTCTCAGGCCGTCTGATCTTACTGGTGCCACAGAAAATAATACTGGGATTTATAAGGGGAAAAACTCCAGCTACACACACTGTGGGAACAAGCCAGCAAGAAAAGTGTCAGAGTAACAGATTAGGATATGGTACCTTTTATTAACAGTTTGCAATTGTTTTGGCACTTGTCCCAGGTCCACTTATCTGGATATTCTACAGCCCCCTTGCCAAGGACTCACCTTTTCCCAAAGAAAAGTCAGATTCTCAAGAAAGGGTTTCTCTATAATGCAGATTTCTGGTGTTGGGTTGATTTCAGTGAGGAACATCCTCCACTGGTGCTTGTCTTCGATCTGATGAGAAGATGGCGTCCCATTTCAGAGTTTTGAACACAACTACTTTCTCTGCAACTATTTAAGAAACACTGTTTGACTGTATTTTTTGCCTTCATGCTGCAGAAATGCAGGCATCCATCAAAATCCTGACCAACAATCGTGAAGGGACGCTGCTGTCTCCATAGCAGCCAATAGGGGACCCTACCATAGACTCCTTATCATCACCTACTATGGGATCTGAGCTGGTCTTAGTGGTTGGACACCACAATATGAGAAGACGTCTAAGTTGCTGTCCACGGAAAACAAGGAGTGTGGCAACAAAAGTGAAACAATAAAGTTGCCCTGGCTATAAAAAACTCCTGTCTACATCTCCTTTTCATTCCTGGGAATGATAGTAAGATGATGAACAGATGTTCTTGCAGAAGTCCCTAGGTCAGAAGTTGAAGGAGGTTAGCGTCTTTGCAGCTATCTAAGCAAGTATAATTTGAAAATCAGGAGTCAGCAAAGTACTTCAGCGCATACACGCATTCTGTTGCAGAAAGTCCATGTTTAAGTGCTTTGCTGATTCAGGGACTACATTAAATGGTGGCGATTTTATTAACAATTTCCTCATTAATTTCCTCATAATTTCCTCATTAAGTTCTAAATATTGTTTTTGACTGATTCAAACAATTACATGATGCATCAACACCATTCATTAAAATAAATTATTACCTGCCCACCTTTTATTAATGGTGCTTGCTCTGCTGTACTTGTGGACTCTGGGCAGATTGCTTAGCTGGTGTAAATCAGGCATACTCCATTGTCGCCAGTGGTTGGAAGTTAATTTGAACCTCGGAGGATCTGGCCTGGTGTGCTGAGACAAGTTTTTAGAAACCTGTGGTCCAGGTGGATCACAGCTGGTCTGATTAAAGTACAAGCACAGTTGGCTGGATGGAATCCAGAATAAGCTGATTACCCAGTAGTGGCCTGAAAACACATAAATCATGTGCTCAAAGTATTGTGCTATGGTTTCTAATAAGCTTATCTCCCAGCTCCAGCAAGCCAGTTTCTTATGGGAAAAGCCAATAAATAACTGTAAAATGAAATAGGAATCTCGGAAATTATTGCTGTTATATATTTATTAAGTGTGCTGCACTGGCATAGCAGAAAGCACTCTGTGCAAAGGGGGGTTATGCACTACGTCACAGAAATACCCAACAGATACACATGGAGCACAGCAGACCTAAACTAGCAAAGAAATCTAGTGTTGCCCCTCATCCTGTTCCCTTAACTTCTGGAGAACAAGGTTGTATAATCTCATTCAGAAAACTTATCAAACTTCATCTTCCACCCACAAGCACTTCAACTTCCTACACACACTGATACTCCCACAGGAAGTCAGCTAAAGCATTTTCTAATTTCCAGCCCAGAGCTTCTCCTGGCCTGTTCAAACACCATTAGTTCTTGTCTCAGCATTTTTCTTTACTTTAAATAGCTCAATTCCCTTCTGTCGTGTGTCCGTCCCCCCCTCTCCCCAGATATATTTATTAAAAAATGCATTTCCCTTTCATTTTGTAAGACCCAACTTCCAAACAACTTCAGGATAAGTGGATTTTCTATGAGTGGTCTTGTTCCAGGGAAGACTTTCAATCATGCTTAGCATAAGAAACAGTTGGTTTAACGATGTAAATTATATCTGCTGTAACTAGCTGTGCATGATGGGCTAATCAACACAAAGTACGTACACTGAGCATCCTACCAACCAACCAACAGATTTTGCAACTGGTTGATCACCTCTGCAGTGGCAAAAATTTGTCATTCTTGATGGTGGGTGACCAGTAATGTAGAGGCAATCAGTAATGTTGAGGATGCCCTAGTCTCATCTGCAATGGGCAGGGTCCTCCCTGCATCTACTGGAGTACCTTGCATGACACATCACCTAGACAAAAACCATATTTCGGCAGAGTGGGATTTTCCAGGGAGAGAAGCCTAAGCTTTGGGTGCGGAGTTTAGGGCTATGAACTAGATGCAGAGTGAAACAATCAGCAGGCATATTTTGGATGTCGGGCCCTGAATAGATTCAGCTAGATGATGTGAGGAGATGGAGAAACTCAGTAGGCATAGAAGGGGTTTGGACAAGGGTGTATGTTCTCTAGACCTTCCCTGTGCTGTAATATCCTCAAAACTGCATGACCATGAGGCAAATGATTAGAAGAGACCTTGGCTTATGACGTTGACCAAGATTATCTTAATTTTTTTGCACGCTTCATTTACCTACATTGTGCTCTGACTGCTCAGATTTTAATTCTTTTTTGGCTGGGAATATCTCTTTGTTCTGTGTATCTCTTTGTACTGCCTAGCACACACAGTCCTGCTCCAATTTTTGCACATCTGTGTGCTGCCATATTAAGCAGTACATTAAATAATGTATCCTAATAATGTCAAAAAGAGAGAGAAAAGTATCTCATGAAAAAATCAGGATCCTTAGCCAGAACAAGATGGACAGATCTCTGCAACCATCATATGGACAAGGTAAAAGAAAGGCACTGTTGTTAGGGTAACCACTTTCTCCTTAGTGATTAAAATAACATCTGATAGACTGCAAAAACCAAGTCTGTCATGAATATTCAATTTTTTTTCCTCTCTTCAGAACAACACCTTACTGAGGACCACAAGTGCATTGCGAGGTTTTACCTTTTCTCATTTCATAAAAGGATTTGAGAAAGTGGGATAGGTGAGGGGGCAGGAAGAGGGAGTGAGACTTTATCTTGGTGATCTTCACCCTAATGGGAGCATTTGCAGAGTAAATACTCTGCTTCCTCTTGGCAAGCACACCAGGATTTCATATAAAATGCAGATAGAAGATCACTTAGATGCAGTTTCATATGTTAAACATGCTCACAGCTAACCCATAGGCTGTGTTTCCCAGAAGTCTAAATCCCAAAGCACCCACACCCACTGAGAGATGGGACCAGTTTATTCTCCTCCACCAGTACCTAACTCTTGTTTCCAGTGGTGATGGTTTTTATAGGATCAAAGAATAACCGAGGCTGGAAGGGATCTCTGGGGTTGTCTAGATTAGATCAGGTTGCGCAGGGACTTGTCCAGTCAAGTTTTGAGTATCCCCAAAGTATTTCTCAACTCTTCATGTCCCTGTTCCAGTTTTTTACTACCTTCATGATGAAAAAGAAATAATCCTTATACCTAATTGTAATCCCCCAGGTTGCAATTTGTGCTGTTTCGCTCATCCTTCTCCTGTGCACATCTGAGAAGAGTCTGTCTTCTCTATGACTTGACTCTATGGGCTGTCACTCATCACGTGGAAACAACAGTCGAGGAATAGGTCTGTACATCAGCTGTGATGGAGTAAGATGTCATTTAAATGGCACAAGGGGACATGGCTTTGGGAGGTGGTCCCTCATGGATGTGTTCTGGATATGTGCATGATCTGTGATGGGCTACTTTGGTGGCTCTTGTGAAAATAAGTTATTATATATGAAAAGGACAGCACCAGTGGGTTTTCCTGAGTGGCAAAATTGCCTTAAAAATGGTTATAAATGTTGCTTGTGCAGATATGAAGGGTTTGACCCTAAAACCTGTGGGCTTCAGAGAGAGGTGAGTACTCATTTTGAATGTGTTCTGAGCATATGAAAATTCTTCAAAAAATGTAGAAAGATGACCTTTGGGTTTTCCATGGGTAACTGGAAGAGGAGGAGGAGGAGTTGAATTGACTTGTGCTCCTTCTGTGCTGCCTTGGGATGCAACAAGTGTGTGAATGTTCAGCCCAGCCATTAACAATGTTTCTATATCAGTTCCTCTATTCCTGTGGGCTTAAATTTAAATAAAGACTTCATAATAAAATGTAACTCTTCTATTTTTAAGGCAGGAGAATCCAAGCAAAATTTTAGCATAGCGCTAGTATGCTATGTCCAAATTTTACCTCTAAAACCAGGAAGGAGCCTGCGTGGACCTTGGTGTACTTCCTACAGACCACATGCATTGGAAGTTACATCTGTGTTTCTTGTGTGTATTCTTTGGCACAACTTTTGCTAAATGTGGCGAGTCAGAGGTGCAGAGATCTGTACATTGGAGAGGCTGACCTAAAAAGGACACTAGCTGGAGCTGTGAAAGAGAAGAAACGTTTGGTCATTCTGACCCAGATAAAAATTAGTTTGGAAATCACCTCGTCTCAAATCCTAGCATATTCACCCGATGACAGTAATTAGATATTTCTTAGACATCTTCCAAAACTCTTGGCCTTTTTTAAATCCTCCTTTGTGGTGGCACAATGTGATCTTAAATCTTTCTCCAGTCATCTCAAACGCTTGGGTAAAGACCCAACTTTCTACTCCCTTCAGATAGGTCATGCCTCAATTGCACATTCTAAATCTCAGTCAATACCTGCTTTTTGTGTTGGTTNATTTTTGTGGTTGTTGATGTGGGGTTTTTTTGGTGTTTTTGTTTGTTTTTTTTTTTTTTTTTTTTAATTACAAAACTAATAAAACTACACTTTTATGGGGATTATGGCTTTTCTTTGCCTGCCTTTACCTTTTTCCTAGTGACATTTAGTATTTCAAAATTAAACAACATTTCAATGGTTGGAAAAAGCAGAGACTGGTAGAGTGGAGCTCAAGGAGGAAAGATTTGTAATAAATCTGTGTAACGAATTTCAGTGTGTGCTCTGTATCACTCACCAAGGACAAAAGAACGAGACCGATACTATACTGGAAGCTGCAGCCACCCATTAGAATTTGTCACTTGTTGGACTGCAGCACCACATAAACGTAGCAGAGCTGTTTAAGTTATGCCTACATTTTCATAAGTTTTATGTCTCTATATCAGGGGTGACCTATGGTCAAAACACATGTGTGCACATAAATGCATATCTCTTGTGTTTTTTGTTTTGTTTAAAATTAGCTAGCTTCGGGGAACAGGAGGTAGGTGTTGGTAGTTATCTTTCTGAAATGGTTAATGGAAAGCAGAAAAGGAGAAATTAAATCACTGCAATACTAATTCTGCTCATACTGCTCAACGTACGCTTCTCAACCTGTCTCTAAGTGGGACTCCCCATGAGTCACTCCTTTATGAAGCCTTGGCTTTGCAAACTAAGCAAGCAGGTTAAGTATTCAAGTTGCAGAATTATTATCCAGGCTGTTCCCTGGAGCCTGGAGTGGAGTGGAAAAGCCGTAAAGGCTGCATAATAAACCAGCCCAGGAATTCTCAGCAGCTTTGCAGGCAGGCACACTGTCATTGCCGTCGCTCCGTGGGGAGCACTAATTGTAGCACTTGCTGCAGTCCCCTTCAGCTTACTGACAGAATGCCAATTTCAGGCAAGAACTAATTTATCAATGGCTGGAGTGGCTAAAGAGAATATATCTCCTGTCATGTTCCAGGCTGCGACTGCAGTGTTTCTGAAGTAGCTTTTGTTGCTCTCACAAATAATGCATGTTCGCAGGGTAGGTCTGCAATGAGCAAGAAGGTCCTCTAGGCTTCTAGTCTTATTAGATAACAGTTGTTCTACATTAATCTGTTTTAATGAAGTTCCTGACCATCTTCGTTGGTAGACTGATGAGTAATTTTCCAAATAAATCTTTCCTCACTTCTTAATCCTATTTTGCAAATAATCCCAATAACTCATGTATGAGCACTTACAACGTTAGGACAGTTAAAAAAAAAAAGGAAAAAAAAAAAAGACTAATACACATGGAGACTAATACTCTGGATAATTACATTGTGTGGCATTTAGGACAGTGATTGCCAGTTCTGATTCATAGGGAAAGCAGTGCACAAGAAAGATGTGAAGTGGGCTATGAAGTCCTGTAAAAATTTATGCAGATGTCTTCAACAAACGCATGCAATCATAAAGTTACCGGGCAATATGGAAGAAGGGTCTTATTTATGGTGCATTGCAAAAGTCAAGAGATTTAGTAGGATCTTATAACAAAGTGAGAGTAATTAAATGCCTTAGAATCAGCAATTGGACACTGTAATGAAAAATGTCTGAAGAGGAACAGTTAATAGAGTATGTCAGTGTGTGTTTCCAGAGAAGTTAATGGACATGATTAAATCTATTTTTTATCTCTACCCATAAAGCATATTGGTTCTTAGGTACCAAACTCTATGTGCATGGAGAGAAGTGAGAAGGAAGTCATGTCTAGATGGGTAGCATGGGAGAGAAAAGTGGAACAAGGATGTAGGATGTGCCTTTAAGTTTATGCCTTAAATTAGAGGGGGAAAAAAGGGATGTGCAGCCAAGAATATTGAACATAGTAACAGCACACTACGGCTTATGGCTGTGATGGATATACGGTGAGGGGTGCTGAGATCGTGGTTATCTCTTCAGGAGCACAGTGCTTTGTGGACACATTTTTCCTTCCCATGCTGTCAGGTGAAACTGCCTGACTCTACTGTCCCCGGACTAAATTTCAACCCTCTTGTTTGCCACCCAGTTGCATTTAGAAGTCTTATTTCCATTTTCTTCCAGGAGTTGTGGCAGCTGCTAAGTCTTTGAAGCTAAGGCTTTAAATAAGCCTCCCAATAGCAAAGAATAAAATAAGCCAAGCCAGAGGTACACAACGTCTATTATTTTGGAATTTTTCTGGGTACCTTCTTAAGGGTTTTCATCAGCTTGAGGCCTCCATTTCTGGATGGGGAAGACAACTAGATAACTGCAGTTACCTTTTTGGATGTCTTTGTCCAATCAATGCTCCTTTCACCCAAGCTTGGACCAAGCTGGCAATCCTCTATGTCACTCCTTAAACATTTTATTTAGTTCAGTGAACATGTGACTATCTTCATTTATTCTATTGCTCCTTTGCTCATTATATTTTTAAAACACATGGATGTGGCACTTTGATCTGGTCATGGGTAAAAAGAACAGCCCTTACTGTTCAGTGTAACGTTTAATACACGAGCAGCTTTCTACTCACAGAGCACAGACCAACCTGTTTTGTAGGAGTTCTTACTTGGTACAACTGTGCTGGTTTTTTGTAGGAGGTGGCCAGATATTGCACTGTACTTTCCTTGTGCATTATGCTTAGTTAATCACTGCTGTGAAATAGACGAAGAATGGAGCAAAATACAACCTCCTTTTTTCTTTTTTACAGGATTTTTTTTAACAGCTTATGCCACATAAGAAATCTTTATCATTAAAAAGAATTACTTTCTTCAAACAATTAGGTGAAATTACTTTCTTTGAGGTGAGCTGCTGATTTTTCATGCAGCTGCTTACACATATATATGTGTATCCCCCACTATTCTCAGTGGGAGACACCCATTAAGTGTTCATTCATTAAAAGCAAAATGTACGACTGCAGCTTTGAAACCTCAGCTGAGCATCCAGTGACAGGCATGCTTCTGCCTGCTCTAGCTCTCATGTTTCTCACCTCTGCTCCACATTTTCCTTCACAGCCCATAGGAGGTTTGGGGAGTTTTTAACTTCAACACTGGTTCGAAAGCCGGCTGTGTAATGTTAGGGGTAATCATGCTAGATCAAGATGACTGCATGTCTCACCAGGACTGAGAGGACATAAGTGCAGCATGATTCCTACTTTGTCAGCAAGAAAGCATCTTTGTCTTTAAAATATTGTCAGAGATGGTGAGAACCTTCTTACCAGGCATCCATTTAATGTCTGTGCAACGACGCTTCAAAACCAGTCTGAGTGAGATTTTCCTGAGCAGTTCAGACTGGAAAATATCAGCAACTTGATTAAAACTGCCCAATGAGGGAAAGATAGAAAGGGAAACTCTACATCTAACACTTATTTATCAGGACTTCTTAATTTTATTTAAGAGCAATCTAGATTACAGGTGTTATTTCAACATGTGTGAGCTAGACTTACTACAGAAGTCATCATGATCTGTTATTTTAATAGTTATGTCTTCTTTATATAGTACATTTCAGTATTTACTTCTCAATAGTTATAAAAGCCTTCAGACACTAACAGGTACCCTTAAGGAATAATTATGCATTTTGTGGTAAAATTATGGACCTTCTAATAATTATTTTAGTAATCCTGAAAACTAAGTACTGCAATAAAAGTAGTATTTCAATCTGTTAGGCTCACATAAAGTTGATTTAAAAAAGCATCTTTGTTGAGTTTATTAACCAGTCATTGCATTGCATACAGTGGGAAACCATTCTGGTAATAGGTTTTTACTTTTAGTAAAGAAATAGATATTGCAGACTATATCACAATGAAAAGCCAAAGACATATCTTCCCTCAGTTTAGATCAGTGCAGTGATGCTGACATGGTTTTATACTCCATAAGGATTTGACTCCCAGCTTAAAAATACAATTGTTAGAATAAATACAAATATAAACCCCTAGCAACAACCCTCTGACACGTGGGACAGGTTTGGCTTGGGCCATGGGCCCCTGTTGCTGTGCTGCTCTCTGCTAGTAAAGGTGCACAGACCAGCAAGTCAATATGTAGCTTCCAGATACTACGCAGCTCAAAGATGCTTTCACTTAGTATGATGAGCTCCACAAGAAAAGACATGATATTTAAAGTTAGACTTACAGAGTGGGAGGAAGGCAAAGAGGTCATCTACTTCTGTAGCTCCAGCTGTGACCAAGGTTGGGTTGAGCCCTGGCTGATGACTTTCCTGCAGGAATGCTCAGTTGCTTTTTATGGAGCAGAGCTGGAGCTCAGTCTGTAACCTGGGAGCAGTGTTTAAAACATCCCCTGCTTTGATAACATAGGATCTTCCTGCACCATAGGATTTTGGTGGTATCTCCTGGTCATACCAGTAGGCCTTTATAAAATTTTTTTTTAATGAGTTTTTTTGTTTTAGAGGAAAAAAAGAAGATCTTTTCTTACAGGTCTTACTGCTGTTAGAGCAGCTGAGCAGTCCTGTGCAATTTGGTGTTGTGTAGAGAGGAGACCTGGGACAACCTGCCAGGTGAGATTCTGTGGTATAGCTGGCTGTGGTTGAGGGATTGGCTTTACTGACCCAGGTGTTTCCTCTTCACTGATATTGTTGTTTAAGCAGCTGTCCTTTATTGGGATCCTTAGGCAGTAGAAACATCCTTTTCTTCAAATATATAACCATGTACAGGCCTTTGTTACAGGTGTTACAGCACTGACCCTCTGCTGAAGACCTTCTCCCCACTTCATCCAGTAGGATGGAGGAATCTTTGTCCCAATTGCTCCATGATGCGATGTGAACTTTGCTGCAAAACTGGCTTAAAATGCCCAGTGAAAGCTATTGGAGGAGCTCAATTTTTAGAGCACAGATCTGCCTCTGACAAACTAACTGTCACAGGAGAGAGAAAGGACATTATTTAGCGTGAAAATTTGTAGGCCAGGTATCCTGTGCTGTCATGAAAAAGAGTTAGCACAAGTTAACTGTGGTTGAACTCACTGTCACCATCAAAAGAAAATACTAAGAAGCAGCAATGTGGTATTAGTCGAGAGCCCATAAGCAAAAAGGAAGGTGGTAAGAAAAGCTAAGGGAAGTCTTCTTGGAAAGATAAAAAAGATGTGACACCCAGTGACGAACAATAAGCAGCTACTGAAGTCATGATGTTACTCTCTGGGTTGAATAACACGAAGACTGTAAGAGCTGACCTGAACAATGAATGAGTGAACAAGGGAACATTGAGTCTGCAAATAGTTTGCAGTTTGAGCCCCTGAATCTCTGTGGACCATGACAAACCATCTGCATGTTCACAAGATCCCAAGGATGTTTGGCCAACAGGCTGGTGTGGTCTTGCTACCTGTGCTTTCTATCGCTGCTTATTTTTCACAGTAGTGTATGTGTCCAGCCAGGCTTGTAAGTTAGAGAACAGGTTATTTTGCCTCTAACTGCTTATCCAGTTTTGTCACGTTAGCTACAATTTAATGGCCTGCCCAAAATCAGAAAGCAACAATGACGGCTTCTGCAACTAATGCCTTTCCTTTCCCCCTCCAAAGGACCTTAAGTCCATCCATAGCACTCACCTGCTATGAACTATGTGATTTTCTTTTGCAAAAGTTGCTTTGTTGCCTTGACTCCTGCATCTCCTCAGGAGACAGTACTTCCAGCTGTCAGATCATAAACCTGAACACACCTGTGTACCTCATGTACAAAATAAGGCTTTGTAGCAAGGAGACTGTTTGTTGCCAGTACAACTAACACTCATCAGTGTTATTTCACTGCTGCTTTCTGTGTCTCTCCTGTCTCATGTAGTCACCTGTCACCTGGTCTCCTGCACCTGTAATGTGAACAGGAGCAAAGGGTGTGTTCTTTTGTTGTAGGTTTGCAAGGAGTGTAGCACAGAAGAGTTTGCTGTCAGTAATAATAACTAAACACATTAATACAAGGTTGAAACGCACTCAGCTTTGTAGGTATAATAGTCCTTTCAAAAGTAGAAAATAAAGGATCAAATTGATCTTATTCCTGTTCAAAACTTCTGAAATTTGGTTGGTGATATATCAAACAAGCAGCAGCACAAAACCCCATACATTTATGTGCATTTCCAAACATACAAAAGCCAGCACTGGTGAGATACATCTTGGAGTGCTGGGACCAGTTCTGGTCTCCCCAGTAAAAAAATGATAGGGACTTAATGGATCACAAAAAGCCATGAAGATGATGAAGCATCTGGAGCATCTCTAATATGAGGAGAGGCTGAGAGAGCTGGGACTGTTCAGCCTGGAGAAGAGAAGGCTCATGGTTCAGGGCCCAGAGTGATTTATCCATGTGTATAAATTCCTGGTGGGTGTGAAAAAGATGGGGCCAGGTTCTTCCTAGTGGTGCCCACTGACAGGAGGAGACACAATGGGCACAGTCTGAAATAGCACAGGTTGAAATACAGGAAATTTCCACTGAAACTTAAGAAAAAAAGAAAGGTTTTAAATCTGAGGATGGTTAAACACTGGAGCAGGTTGCCCAGAGAGGCTATGGAGTCTCCATCCTTGGAGATATTCAAGACATGACTGGACACAGCCCCAAGGAACTTGCTTTTGTTGACCATGCTCTGAGCAAGGCAGTTGGACAGGGTAACCTCCAGGGGTGCCACCAACCTCACCCATTCTGAGATATGGTGAATGGGGGTATGAGGCCATGAAGGAAAAAGGGCTGCTTCAGCTAAAGGACAAATTTTTCATTATAATATATTTGGGTAGACTGGCCATGGCTACTTTGGTCTGATCACTGAGAGAAGATTTCTACTGGCAGGGCAGAAAACAGAGGATGGAATCCTAAATACTTATATAAACCCACATAATTTAAAGAGGCAACCTGGCCATTTCATGAGGGAGAGTCAGTGTCACAGGTTGTAGCCTAGGAGCGGAGGCAGTAACGTGGAGCTCCACTTCCAGTGCCTTGTTCATACAGCCTGGGGAAACATCCCTGGAAGTGTTCAAAAAACGTGTGGATGTGGCACTTCAGGACATGGTTTAGTAGACATGGTGTTTTGGGTTGATGGTTGGACTAGATGATCCCAGAGGCCTTTTCCAACCTTTATGATTCTATGATTCTATGAGTTGACCGTGGCCTGCCAGTGCCGGGAGTGATGGGGAAAGTGCCATATTTATGTCATTCCAAGCAGTATAAATATGCCTGAGAATAGAGATCTGCAGCAAAAAGCTCTCTGCTTTTCCTATTATGTCCATTTTTGTTATAGATGAGCATATATATGTCTAAGAGTATCTGGGAATATGTTATAAATGATGGTCCCTACAGACACGCTGTATTTACCTTTAAGGTAAACACAAAATCCAGAAAATAAAGGAAGTTGTTTGGAAAGCTTGAATGGGCCACAGAAGAAATTAACATCATTAGTTGTGATTGACTGATGGAACCATTAAGGTCAGGCTTACAGAAAATCTCGCCTGACCTCAGGCATCTTCTGGGTCACCCTGTAACCTGCATCACATCTGTAACTCCTAGTTGAGCTAGAGCAGGGATTTGGGGAAGAAACCCAGTTAGGATTTAGAGATGGATTCAAGGTCTCCTTGTAAATAGACTAAATAGATCCCTATCCTCTGAAAAAGCAGAGTGCTGTCAAAAAATAGCAAGTGTGGGGAAGTAAAAACAATGATTGTGAAGAGCAGCACCAGTCACACTGAGGGGTTAGATGCACTCTCTGTTTTGAGATCCTTGTTAGAACCGTGACAGCTTAAAGCACTCCACGGAAATGAAACATTGGAGCGAAATGCTGTGGGACTGCTGAGAGAGTGTTTTTGCAGCAAATTCCAGAGCTGAGAAGTGGAGAAACACATTGACTGTATGCCCAGGAGAGAAAGCAAAAATGGATGTGAACAAACGGTTGCAAAACACTATGTTTCTGCAGCCGAGCAAGCGATCAAGCAGGTGTTTGGATCGAATGAGCTCGGCCGTAGTGGTGGCAGAAGAGTACACATGGTGGGTAATTATTTCAGCCTGGCTGACAGTGATACATTTATTAAGCTGTGATAAGTCATTGCTTTCACTTGTCCATCCAGGCCTGAAGTACTTCTATAGTGATAAAGTCCAAAAAAGAGATTGTAAAGATTTCTACCTGCAGAAGCAAATTAAATTTCTGCCCCCATGCTACCGAGACTCTTAGCAGAGCAGATAATTTATGTCAAGAAGGTGACTAGCCTCTTGGCAGAGGTAAGGGAAGTGGAGGAGCTGAGTCTAGGGAAAAATTCAGGGAGGCAGTATTTTGATCCCTCGGTAGAAGAGAAATTGCAGAGAGCCTCTGAGGCTGAAGCAATGCATTCTCATGAAGAAACCTTGAAAAATCTTTCAGTTGGCAGGAAGCGGAGAAACCGGTTGGCAGCCACAGTGATGCCATTTAAAAATTCAGATTCTGGACAGCAATGTGCTTTTCTTGTACAATTTTAGGTTTCCTGTGCCAAGCCTGGTATTTTTCTCCAGACTACTTTTTATTCTCAGCACTGAATTAATATTTCTATTTTGCTTTGCAGTAAGCAGCAGTACCACATTATAAACACAAAGTCATGCAAATATACTAACCATCACTGATTACAAACACTGCTTCTGTAGGCTGGTTTTCAGCCAACAATTTTGAAGATAGAGTGTATTAGTGCCTGGATTTTGCCAGTTCACAAGCTACAGTAAATGATTGCCTCATTAGAAAAAAAAATATACATACATTTATTTTCTTCTCTTTGAACTCATCATTTAAGGCTAAATCCATTTATGCAGCTAAATGAGAATGACAGAAAACAAAATAATGTGGAGATGGCTTGTAGGCATACAATGAAAGTTGGCTTAGTTTTATTCTTTCTAGCCCAGCATCTGTTGTGGCTCTCTAGGCCAGGGTCTTCAATGGAAAACGTTGGAAAACCATGCAGCTACGCGTGGTTAAAGGTAATCTATTTGACAAAAATAAAAAAAAACAATCCACTGATAAAGAATATTTTACATCAGATCGTAAGTGAGAGGAAAAGAAGTGGTAGCATGTGCTCTAATAATGCTTTGCAAAAACCTACACTATGGAAAAAGATCCTCAGACAACTTTGTTGCAGGAAGCAGTGATTTGAAAAGTAGGTGGCAGATAATCAGATGGACAAGACCTCTCCATGCAATGTTCCAGTCCAAATGGATGATGAAATACTTGGATACAAATACAGGGAACTACTGAGGAGGAGCAAAGGGTTTCTGTTGCATTGGTGCTTAGTGTTGATGCAAGTATAACGGGATTACTGCATTATGTCCTTTATCCACAGCCCCAGAAGAAGGTTAATAGGTTAAACAAGGCTCATACTAGAACCAAACAAATGTTGAAAGTGTGGGAAAATATGTCCTGGTATCAACAGACTGCAGGAGCACAATGCGGGTAATTTAGAAAGCGATTAAAAGATGACTTGATCATAACAAGTAAGTACCAACACGGGGAAAAGAAATTAAGATAATGGGCTCTTGAGTCTTTCAGGCCCATATGTAACAAGATCTAGTGTCTGGGAGCTGAAATTAGACAAATTAAGAGTAGAAATAAAATACAAGCCTGATGATGAGAGTAAATTAACCAACAGGACCACTGGCTGGGTGTTGGGAAGCATATAAATACATATATCACTGGAAATGTGTAAACCAGGGAGGTATTTTTCAAAACAACATGCTGATTATTTTAGGAAGTTCTTACGACTAGTATCACACAGATAGTTTGCAGGATAGCAGGGATAAACTCAGGTTAAATAATCGATGAGTTCCTGTGTCTCCGGTGATTAGGACATAAAGATACAACAGTTATAGTTCCTTCTGCTCTGGCCTGGTGGGAGCTAGTCTTGTTTATAAACAACGTGAAGGCTTCAGAGATTTTCCCAAAGGCTTGTTCCAAGTCTGTTCCACACGGCCCCCCATCACAGGAAGACGGGAGCGGGATGGAGGGCTTCCCAGCGACTCCTCGCACTCAGGCACCATTCACCTGGGGTGCATCAAGGAAGAGGAGCCAGCGGAGTGAGATAAGAAAGCAATTGTGCAGCAGTCACTGAAATACAAGGTATTTTAGTCCTGGAGATTGGCAGAGGTTAATTAAAAGTGTGAATTTCAAATGATTCCATTAAACTGGTACAAATCCCATTCTGAACAATCATTTTTCATTCTAAAACCAGGCACTGTAATTTAGTTTAAGCAATAGCGTTCAAGTAACCCAAGATGGGAACTGTTTAAACTCCAAAGGCACATATGCCTGTGAAGGTGTGCATCACTTCAGCGCTTTGAGCAGCCTAGTGCAAAACGGTATATATCTTAAACCTCACAGTCTTGTGAAAGAGGGAGATGTGTGCAATTCATTTTTTTAACTAGCGGGTCAATGTTGCCCTCCTCCTGTGTCTATCTTTCCCATGCAAATTACATGCACTTCAAGCATATGTCAATGCAAGAAGATTTCCCTGTTCTCCGTGAGTGGAGAGCCAGTTCTTTCTGTGCTGCAGGTCATTGGAGAAAAGGTAACTATTTAGATAAAAGTGTTTTTCAACAGCTTTTGAGATTTCAACGTTCCTTTTAAACTGCACCGGAGTATAAGCATTTCACAAGCTACTTTTGTCCCCAAAGTTATGTCAAGTCCTGAAACTCTGAAGCTTCTGAGTTGCTTATGCTTCTGTGGTTGAAAAGACCCTGAAGACTCTGAAAAGACCTCAAAAACCTTAACAAAAGCCTGAAAATGGTAACCCTTCAGAAAATCCTTGGCTCTCTGTGGACTTGCATATTTAACATTCATTTGAAAATTGGAGCGTTAAATGGGATTTCTTTGTCTTTAGTTACTCATAGCATCTACTTGCTCAGTCTCTGCCCTGCAATAATAAATAATTATTTTTGGAGAGAAGTTGGAGCTTTTTCCGTTAGTCAAAGAAATGAAAGTCTCTTTTATTCTGGAAAAAAATAAAGCCTGATTTTAAGGGCTTTCTGCTGAGTCAAATTTACACTATGTTCTTGTTGCGCCAACAAAATGTTTCAAGGGTCATTTTCAGTACAGCTGGAGTGGCTTGTTAGGCACAATCCATGCTTAAAATGTCTTGGCTGAAATTGTTTCTAACACTACATTTCCATGCAGTGACTCTTCAGCTACTTCATTTAAAGGAAATATTTTGTGGGGGTGCAAGTGCAATGCAAATGCTCTCTTAGATCCTGTTTCTTCCCCAGTCCGGCTTCAGGAATGGGGCAAGGAGTATATTACGGCAGCTCTTATGGTTCATCAAAGGTCATCTGCTATTCTGAGGTAGAAACGGAAAGATTTCTATGTACTTTGAGATGCAAAAGCCAAATTTATCACTGGCTTGAAAATAGGGAAACCTATTTCATCTCACTGGAGAGAGATTGAAAAGGGTGGTTTTCATTTTATTTGATAGTGGGAGACATTTCATCCAAGAGACTTGTGCCAGTCCTACGTGTGCTCATTGAACATTGTGTATGAGTTTTGATTTGTGGTTTACAAAATAAGCTGTGAGTTATTCTGCAGATTATCTCAGGATAATTCTTCTCAGTTTGGAAATGAGTGTCACAGAAGTTTGAGTCTTCCTCTATGTATCATACCTCTAGGTGACCATGGGAAACATTTGGAGAATTCAAATGTCACTTCTCAGAAATATGTTCAAAATTGTTGAACCCGATACATAAAAGTTTCTTTTAGAAACTTTTTTGCAAAAGTTCATGTATCTTTCCAATACTGTGAAAAGGGTCGTGGTGCTTTGCATTATCCAGTGAAATGTCATGACAATTGAAACAGGAATTAAGGCAGAACCAGCATGTATCAGCAGGCTGACTTGTCCCACAATCATGGTTTTATTTTGAGCAAAAAACATTGATAGTTTAATATAGTTAAATGTCTTGGGAGAAAGCAGATAATCTTGCAGTTCAGGCATTATATTAGCCACAAGGAGATCTGATTTCCTTTCCATGTTCTGATATTGATATCAATAGTGGAAATCAATTGGATTAAGCTGAAGGCACCTAATTGTTGAATCTCAGAAACACTGCACAGGAACTTAGACCATGGGAGCCATACAACATATATTTGGTGGCTCTCACATGCCCTACTTTGTTCAACCTGCTGCAAATGCCCTGCACAGGTTTCTCCCAGATATGCAATAAGCACATTGCACTTTTGAGGCTCTGGACTGGGTCTGCACACTGAGACTTACCCAACAGCATGGGCAGATGGAACTTCTGTAACTTCTGGGCATGAAGATCTCCTAGCAGACTGCTGGATAACTGCAAATCCTGACAAAGGAAAAGTATCTTTTTTTTTTTTCTTTTTTTTTTTTTTTTTCCCCCTGAATGATTGTTCTGGGCAATAAAAGGAATTTGAAAAGAGACAATCAGCAGGGAAACCCAGATGACTGACAGTTCTACTGAGGGTATTTAACTTCTTTTAAAACAATTCTCAGGCTTGCAAAGAGAGCTTTTTTGTGCAGGAATTGATTCTTGGTTTGCATTTGTGTAGCGTGTAATAAATGAGGTTTTATTTATGATCCACCTGGAGCCTCCAGGGCCCCTTTGTATAGCCTGAGATCAACAAGTTTATTCAGTAGTGTAAATCACAGAAATGTAAGAAGGAAGCTAAAACGGCTGGGTACATCAAAGCTCTGCACTGAGGGAAAATATCCCTCATTCCTGCCCTGCTCCCTGGGCAGAATGTTCATCTCATGTTCTTGCAAACATTCACCAGAGAGGACTCCTCAGCTCCCTCCTTCATTGGCATTACAATCAAAGATGGTTCACTAAAGGCCAAATGAAATCTGGGAGGTGATAATTTAATTTCTTCCTCAACTGGTGGAAAAAAATTGATTGCCTTCATGTTTATGACCCATTTTACCTATGTTATCATCCTCACCATACCCATTCCCTATATCTGTCCACATCCCTCAACCTGCCTGAGCAGTTCATGCTTGCTGGATGGCTAAACACTTCTGTTTCTCTCCTGCAAATTCTTTTATTTTTTTTTACATCTTCCTTGCTTGAAGTACAGTGCTCAGAACATGGGGTAGCACCTCAGTATCCTGTGTCCTACTCCCAGCCCTCCTGTTAATATCTCCTGGTGAGATATGCCATCTGACTAACATGGTTCACTCACAGAGAGCTGTAGGCTACCAATATGTGCAAATCTTTCCCCAATATTAAATGCTCCTTTAAAATGGGGAACAAAACCAGACGCTGAGTTGATGTCAACAGTGAGACCTACTAAGGATGCAGAGGTTCAGCTGGACAAACTTCATCTGACCATCCAGTTTTTCAATTTGAGTGGAATATTTGCCACATGTATGCAACCAACTAAATGCAGATCAGCATCATTTTTGTTGTTATTAATACTGCTGAAGTTCCTCAGGGTTTCTCAGGCCCATCTCCTGTTGAGACAATAAGCTATAGCTGAGCATAAATGCTGGAAGCTATTAATGTGTTATGACAGCACACCTGAAACACTGACAAATAAACTAGCGTAACTGGCATTTGACTTATTGGGTCACGTTTCATTTAACTTAAGAAGATAAATAAGGAAATATGACAGTTCTGTTCATGCAGAAATAAAATTATACCGTCTCAGGAAGCGGGTGTTCACACACAGTGCCAGTTTCTTTTGAATGCATGCAAAATATATAAATCAGTTGAGCTGATTTGACATTAATTACATGCTTATTTTTTCCTACAGTAAATTGCATAGCAAATGAAAAACTCTAAAAGAGCGGAAGTGAAATCCCACTTCCGTTGCCTCTCAAATACGTCAAAATTCAGTCTATGATTGCAATCATTGACATCCTGCTGTATGCAGTGAAAGATGGTTGGTGATACTGCACTGACATAGCTCACTTGTTCTTCAGTGATGCGGGCTCCAAATCAGGTCTTCCACATATTTGGAGCATAGCTTTGGAAAAAACTACTCAAACTACTTCTATTAAGTAGCATAATACGCTATGCATCGATGGACCTTAATCACTCTTTGCCCTGAATCTCTATCTGGAAAAATGGCATCATAACCCTTCCTTTCTCGCAGCTTTATTTAAGATGAGTGCTCCTTTGTAGCAAGGATTGATGGTGAGGACAGGTTGGGACAGAATCAGATTTACCAAGCTGTTAGGTATCCATTGTGACTTCTGTGTTCTTGTTGTATCTAGTTAGATTTATCATAAACTAAAAAACTGCATTTTACCAGACTCAGGCAATCTTTGTGCTCAGAAGGTCCATAGAAAACACAGCCCTCCTTAAGAGGAAAGAGTAGTACAAAGCTTTCCAGGTTGTTGTTGGATTTGAAAGAATGGTGGTTTATTCCATGTTGATCTGTTGTCTGCCCGTCCCGCCTGGGACCAGCCTGTGAAAGTCATCTAGGCACCTGTAGGTACCTACAGCTAGGTCTGCATAGGGACAGGACACATGACACTTAAATCTTTTTAGTGTCCATTCCCTAGGTCCTAAGTCCTCAGTCACAGTTGTAAGGTCCTAAACATCTTGATGATTTTGGGTCCTGGTTGAATTTTCAAGGCTTCCTAGTTGCCTTAATACTGTTTGATTACATTCAGTTTCCAAAAATCATCTTGTATCTCAAGTTGATCACCTTAACATCTAAATTCCCTGAAAATTGCCCTGTGTGTAGTTCTAAAAATACAATATGAATCATCAAGCACTTAAGCATTTTCAATTCTGAGGGGGCCTGCTGAAATTTATCTGAGAATATTTATGGATTCAACAGGATCAATGTCAAAGTCTTCAGCTGTTAGCACCTTGCCACTGTGTGGAACATAGGAGGGAGGCCAAAAGGCTTTGAAAGATCAAAAAACATGGAAATGAAAACATGGGTCAGATAATTTGCATTTCTGGAGATCTACTGGAGAAACTGGAATGAATCTGACATCCTCAGACGTGCCAGAATGGAAGGTGGTTTCAGAGACACTCTGATTATAAGTACAAGCAATGTGGAAAAACTGGAGATCTCTTACATTTTGGAACAAGCAATTGCTTATATACAAGCTGGAGACAGCTGGATGAAAAGTCTGCAAAGAATCAGAGGAGGAAACCTCAGACTGCTATGAAAAAAAAAAAATCATCCTGGGATATGCCTACAGGAATACTGTATAATAAAACCTTCCTTCTACGCAATTATGGAGAGCTCTCAGCTGTCCAGATATGGACCCCATGAAGCAAGATAGACATGAGATAATAGGGGATAGTCCAGGGAAAAAACAATAAAAATGACTAGGAATGTAGAAAACATGAAGACTGAAAGAGCTGGAGTTGTTTTGTTTAGAGAACTGAAGGCAGAGGGGAGATATACGAGAGCTTAAATGTTTAAATTATTGCTGCAGAGAGGAAGTATCCATTTTCCATATCCAGTGCAAGAAGTTATAGAAATGAATTGTAGTAAAGGGAGAGAGATATTGGCCAGTCAAGAAGCCTCCAAAAGCCAGCAGCTTAGCACTGGAGTAGGCCGCCTGGGGAGGTGGGACCATATCCCTCCATCAGCGGAGTTGTCTGGGCATGGGTCTGGGTAAGAGCAGCTGTAACTGTCTGAGAAGTGCTGAAGAAGCCTTTGTGCAAGGAGGTCACTCCTTGAGTGGACCTTGAGAGAGGACTTCTCTGATGGCTGAAAAATTAGGACCTTAGTTTCAGTGTCACTCATATTTTTCTCTGTAAAACGGGGACAATTCATCGCAAGCCACGCTATTACCTCAAATCTGTCAAAGATTATGAGGAGCTCAGATGCTTCATGAGCAAAGGAAGGGAGGTGTATAAACTTCTGAGGTTGATCAGCAGCCTCTTAAAACCATGATTTAAGTGGCATGGTGCTGTGGTGATATAACTCAGATGCTGCTGTACTGAGTTTCCTGCAGGGAATTGGATCTATTTTTTCCCCCCTTAAGCATTATCAAACACAATGTCAAAGACAGTATTTGAGAATCCCACCATAGACCAAGAGTTATAATCCTTCTTTTCTTGGGACAGCATTTGCTATGAGGCCATTGGCTTGTATCCATGTGGCTGGTGATGAAGGACTGTCAACTCTTAATGCACATAGGCAGCAAGGAAAAATGTCTTGCAAAAAGCCCACCCTTGGCAGCCTAGTGTTCCCGTTTCATATCAGGCTCCACCAGAACAGAAAGAGGGGGTTGCTGACTGGATGGGGAGCTTAAACTGGACTCCATCTCAAATAGGACCTTGGGCTGGAAACATATTTTCTGAATTGCAAGAATGATGAGGCAGTGGCACAAGCGCACTGTCCAAATTTAATTGTCAATTGTTGGGTTTACTTGACAAGAAATTATTCATTATTAAAAGGAATGAGAACTGTCCAGCAGCAATTTAGGGTCAGCAAGTAAGACAGCCAAAAAAAGGGAATTTCTTTACTTTGAGACCATGTCTTCAAGACTTAGGCGTGTGAATGCAGCAAATGAGTTGTCATGGCTTAATAAGCTACCAGTGATGAGCTGAGTTGCAGGACATTGGCGGGCTGTAGGAAAGTGGTGGCTTAGGATAGGGAATAGCTGAGATATCAGCAACTGAGACAAAGACCCAAGACAAAGACAAAATTTTCATGGTGAGGAGAGGGTTATCTTGTCACCAAAGCACTCTCCTCCATCTCTCTCTTTTCACAGTGCTGTGATACTATTCACAAACGCTTTAATACCAGTCCCAGAAGACCAGATCCCTTGGTCATTATCAATTAAATAGAAACTAAAAGTTTGGCCAAATGCACAATTGCTTTATTGTTCAAAAAAACGCAGTCTGTATTTCCTACCAGATTTCTCCCAGCTTCTGCTTTCAGACATGGGTCTTCTTATGCCTTTGTCTGGTGGCCTGGGAAGATCACACCTGAAAAAATTCTTTTATGCAGGTGCTCAGAAAACAGATCAAGTCATCACTTCCACTTCTCTTGGTTAAACTAAACCAGATGAGCTTATTAAGCCTCCTGCTGTTCAGCAAGTTTTCCAGAGTTGAGATAAACCTAACTAACTTGCCCTCTTCTACATACTTTTCTCTGCCTCGCAAAGCATTGTTTTAAAAGGTAAATACTCTGCAGGCAAGCTGTGCTGTTTTCTTTGGAGATGGCTTATTACAGGTCATATTGTTCTCCTGGAGAAATGAACTTGTTCAGCAAGAACATCTAAGAGGAGGGCAGTGGATGTTGTCTACCTTGACTTCAGCAAGGCTTTTGACACTGTCTCCCATAGCATCCTCACAGGGAAGCTCAGGAAATGTGGGCTAGATGAGTGGACAGTAAGGTGGATTGAGAACTGGCTGAAAGGCAGAGCTCAGAGGGTTGTGATCAGCAGTGCAGAGTCTAGTTGGAGGCCTGTATGGCCTGTATCTAGTGGGGTTCCCCAGGGGTCAGTACTCGGCCCAGCCTTGTTCAACTTATTCATCGATGACCTGGATGAGGGGACATAGCGTATCCTCAGCAAGTTAGCTGGGATGAGTGTCTGATATGCCGGAAGGCTGTGCTGCCATTCAGCGAGACCGGGCCAGTCTGGAGAGCTGGGCGGAGAGGAACCTGATGAAGTTCAACAAGGGCAAGTGTAGGGGGCCTCACACGGGGGGGCATAACCCCATGCACCAGTAAGGCTGGGGGCTGACCTGCTGGAAAGCATCTCTGAGGAGAGGATCCTGGCAGTCCTGGTGGACGACAAGTTGACCATGAGCCCCAGCTGACCAGTGTGCCTTTCTTGCCAAGAAGGCCAATGGTATCCTGGGGCACATTAAGAGGAGTGTGGCCAGCAGGTCAAGGGAGCCTATCCTCCCCCTCTCTACTCTGCCCTGGTGAGGCTGCATCTGGAGTACTGTGTCCGGTTCTGGGCTCCCCAGTTTAAGAAAGATGAGGAATTACTAGAGAGAGTCCAGAGGAGGGCTACAAAGATGATTAGGGGACTGGAGCATCTCTCCTATGAGGAAAGGCTGAGGGAGCTGGGCTTGTTTAGCCTGAAGAAGAGAAGACTGAGAGGGGATCTTATAAATATCTCAGGGGTGGGTGTCAAGAGGATGGGGCCAAAGTATTCTCCGTGGTGCCCATCAACAGGACAAGGGGCAACAGGCACAAACTGGAACATAAGAAGTTCCAGCTGAACACGAGGAAGAACTTCTTTACTTTGAGGGTGACAGAGCACTGGAACAGGCTGCCCAGAGGGGTTGTGGAGTCTCCTTCTCTGGAGATGTTCAAAACCTGCCTGGACGATGTCCTGTGCAGCCTGCTTTAGGTGAACCTGCTTGAGCAGGTTGGACGGGATGATCTCCAGAGGTCCCTTCCAACCCCTACCATTCTGTGATTCTGTGATTCTGTGAGAATCTGGAATTTAAAATTAGATGTTGGAAGTAAGGAGGGACTGTTTTCAGTGCATTCTCAATGTGTCTGATTAAAGACTAGGTACTAAAGAGGGATAACATGTACTTGCATTTAACAGAGAAACTGTCTGGGATTTCGAGATTAAAGAGCAATCTTTACACCTCAGAGGTAATCTCCTGATTAAATGCTGGATTTGGAAATGCCCCAGGCTGTAGTGCAAAGGTCTGTATGGAAAAAGAAGAGAAGGCCTTCCATTTGCTATCTGTCATAGCATAAACTGGAGATTTTCATGGAAGAGGCAACAAAACTGTAATTTATTCAGCTTGATTTCTTATCAGGAAATTGGCTATTTTTAGCTAAGAATAATGTTCACTGGCATGGATTTGTAGCTGCTAGTAATGATGTACACCTAGTCATTTATAAAAATTTGTACCGTTGTGCCTTCCTGCATTGTTTCCTAACAGCTTTGTTGATTCAGCTCAAGATAGTCATAGAGTAAATATCGTGCTAATGTGGAAAGGATACAGTGTTCATACAGTCATGAATTATTGAATACTGATTCTTGATTTAGTAATTGAGGTATTTACTATATGTCTGTCTGGACTAAATAAACAGAGATGCTAGCAAAAAGTTCAGTGAAGCAAGAATGATTCAGGATAGCAGTATCTATAAACCCTAAGGAATCCTGACTTTCCATCTGCAGTAATGGGCTCTTTATGCCACGATGGGACCATGGGAACCTCTAAAGCCTGCTTTAGTCTGATCCCCATTGTCACATTATCCATTCCATAAAATGATTTAGCTCAGCTTCAGTCTCCTAATGAGGACCCCATCCTCAGCATTGCTGTACTAATAGGTACAGATCTTCAGACATACCGCTGAAATGAGTTCCAGTTTGTCCCTACGTGTTCATGTGGCAGCATTATCCTTTAGTTTAAGTTGGTTTGCTCCTCTTGCGGTGTATTACTGTGCTTCCCCAGACACCTACAAAAAGGAGTGAAATCCTCTCTTAACTTTTCTTTATTAAACCTAACAGGCCCAAACTTCCTTCACCTTCTCTTATGAGGCCACCAGTGCCTCATGCCCTTTACAGTCCTCCTCAACAATAGGTCTCGTGCCAAATATTTTTTCTTCAACAACCCTGTCCAGAACTGCAGAGAGATCAGGTCTTACCTAGGCCTGTTTCACTGGCACTGAGGTGATCTTCACTGGAATTAGTTGTCTCCACATATTGTAGGGCTGAATTCGTTTTTCTTTCAGCCCTACCATGTTGGTGGCCAGAAGAAAAGTGATATTCCTGCTTTATTTGGAGCTGATGATGATCCAACAAATTTAATGGGAAAACTACTAATTTAGATCATAAAATCATAGATCATAGAATGGTTTGGGTTGGTAGTGACCTTAAAGGTCATCCAGTTCCAACCCGCCCTGCCATGGGCAGGGACACCTTCAGTAGACCAGGCTGCTCAAAGCCCCATTCAGCGTGGCTTTGAACACTTCCAGGGATGGAGAATCCACAGCTTCTCTGGGCAACCTGCGCTGGTGCCTCGCCACCCTCAGAGTGAAGAACTGCTTCCTTATATCTGATCTAAATCCACCCTCTTCCAGTTTAAAGCCATTACACCTCCTCCTAGCGCTACATGCCCTTGGAAAAAGTCCCTTTGCAGCTTTCTAATCTAAATCTACCCTTTTTCATTTTAATCACCAACCTCCTCTCCTTGATCAGGCGGCCTGTATTAGACACCAACCCCAAAGTTTCCTTTGTTGTCTTGTGCAATCCATTCCATTTTTGGCATAGAGGGCAACTTCCCCACCTCTTCTTCCTTGCCTGTCCCTTCTGAATAATTTATAGCCATCCATCACAGCACACCAATTGTGCGATCCATCCCACCAAGTTTCTGTGATCACAGTCAGGTCACAGTTTTCCACCTGGGCAGTGTCTACCAGCTCCTCCTGTTTGTTTCCCATGCTGTGTGCATTGCTATAGAGGCACTTCAGCTGGGCTATTGGCTGCATCCCCTTTTTGGAGGAGTTTGCCCTAATTTCCTTGAACAATTCACAGGTGTTTCCCTGTTCTTTCCTAATGCCTCTGCAGGCCCTGGCTCCTCTCTGGAGCTTAGAACTCCATCCTCTTCTCCTGTTAAATCTGGTTGAAAACTCTGTAAGTCCAGCCAGCTTGCTGCCCAGGACAACAAGCCCAGCACACCAATATAAATACTAATATTCCCTGAGGAACTCTTCCTTAGCGTTGTTATAAAGAAATATTTCCTCTTTTAACCCTGTTTCCTTTTTGTAGCCTTTTTCTTTCCTACCTTAGTGTTAACCTATGCCTCATCTTCTCTTGCATGATTTTGTATCTGGTACTTTACAAATTTATTTTTTTTTTGTTAAACCAACCAAATGGATTCGACCTATGGCATTTCTAGCCTAAGACTCTAGTCCAGCATGCTTGCAAAATTCTGTTTAATTTTCTCTCATTTTCCATCACCTCCATGTCTTCAACTATTTTTCCATTAAAGGCTTTTTCTCAATCCTTGCATATAACCAAACTTGAATTAATTACTCACTGGTACACTTATTAGTCTCTCCCAGTCTTCTGCCTTAACTGAATATCTAAGCACATAAATCCAAGTCTTGCATTACTCTTCAACAATACCATGTTTGAGCATTTAGCTTGATTATATGTTCTAACTACTTTGGCTATTGATGGCACATGCCCTAAATGTAGGATCTGATTGTCATCGGGTTCATGCACTAAATAGGCAGAAAGTAATGTTCAGAGTTGTGTCAGTCCAGGTTTTCATGTGAATAATTGCATCCAGGCAGTTTTCAAGAGACAAAACCCAGATAGTTTTCAAGATGCAAATTTTTTTTTTAAAAAACGTGTTGGCTCTTCTGTAATTCATAAAGGACTCTTCGAGAGCTATGAGCACTATTGACCAAACACTTTGGAAATGAATCCTTCTTTCTCCTTCTACCCTTGAGCCCCAGTTGTCTTTATATCTTGTCCTTATTATGTCTGCAGATGATAATTTATCCCTTTGGGACTTGTTTATAGGGTTTGTCTTGACTTCAGCAGTCCACTTATCTTTGTCTGCCCTCTCTCTTGCATTTTTCTGCCTCCTTCATTTTCTGCCATCAATGAAAATGCCTCTTTCCATTCCTGAAAATGGAATTTTCAGCCGTCCACTACCTGAAACTCAGGTTTCTGGGAAGGTGGATGATCTGGAGTGAATCCAGGCCCAGAGCTGCCATCCGTGTTCAGTGCAAGAGCGAAAATTGCATGTGCTGGGTGCAAAGTGCCTCTGTCAGACAGCTATCAGGACATCCAGTGGGCTAAATCCTGCACCACCCGAGGCTTAGGTTTATCCTGACAAGACTGTAGGAAAATGCCTATATCCATTTGTTGCTCATGCCTATAATCTTGATTTCTCTGCTCACTTTAGAATGGAGCAGCAGGCCATTCTTTCCTTAGGTATCACAGGAGGTAAAGTACTGCCACACTCATTTCATATGGCAGCTGAGCAGGCAAAGGATTAATCCAGTTGATGGGCTCCAAGTTCAAACCCCAACTTTGCTGGAAAGGATACAACCCAAAACCCCCAGCTGTGGACGGGACCTCTGCCTCTTCAGACCAATGCTGTTGGTGGGCCACAGTGGGGAGAATAACTCAAAGCTGGAAAGGAGCAGAGGGAATGGAAAGGAAAAGGTGACACTGAATCCTAGAAATTAGAGCTGGTAAGAGCAGAGGATGTCCAGTCTCTGTGTTGAGGCCAGCTTGCAAAAATTGCTCTTAGTGCTGTTCAGATGACAGACAGCCTTGCAGAAAGCACAGGAGCAGCTCTGAAAGGAGGGATCAGAAACCAGGATCCTGCCTTGCTAGACAGCCCTTTGCACCTTCGACTCTGGAGTCAGACCTCCCTTCACTTGCCCTTATGCTGCCCCAAAGATAAAATTCTGTCTTTCCTCACAGTGGGCTTGGACCAGAGATGAAAGGCTGCAGCTGCAGGAAAAGCCAGAGATCCTGGTGCTTCCCAGCAGAAAGGCAAGAGATCAGGGCTGTGTCCTTGGTCTCAGCAGCCCCCTCCTCCCAGCAGCTATCTGGTACAGGCACTTTTTTGTGCCGTGGAGGGAGGAAATGCTCACACAACTGAATTACGCATATCCATTCATTTCTGCTGGCTCTGTGCTTGTGCCTCTTTAATATTGTGGGTTCTGTACTGACCCCAAGGGAAAATGCATATTTGGGCATGTCATGCCACTAACTACAGCATAGGGGGTATCGTAAAACATGGAATGAACTCAAAAGATCGTGAAATAGGTAGAAATTAAATGGGAAAACCTGCTCATGGTAGAAACTGAGTAACACTTTGCTATTAAAATTGTAACAACTACTTTTTTTACAGGCTAGAAGAGAGTACAAGATTTTGCCCAGCATTTTTTAATCCTTCCTGCAGCCAAGCTTTATGATGCATTACAGTTTTTTGATTGGTTAATAGAAACCAAATCAATTTGTGAGCTTTCTTATTGAAAGTGTAATGTAATAATTCTGATAACAGATCGTTATCTGTGGGGAACAAGGGTATTTCGCAAGGGCCATGATGGGTTAAGAATAATTATCGACTAACAAACATGCTGAAATCTTGTACTAAGAGGCATGGCTGTCTTTCTCTTTTCAAGAGAATTTAATTTAAGAGATGCTGTTGTGCTGCTAGTGCCAAAAAGCAAAGCAGGAGATTCTTGAGAACAGTAAACTCTTGGTGACCTCTTCAATGACGGTGTTAACACTTGGCAATACTTGGAAGGAAAAAGCACACTGAGAATGGATCGCAAGTCTAACCCTTACTGCTAAAGGCAATGCTATGTAATATGAATTGCACTCACCTCTGAACCACGCCACTGGATTTCAAAGAAGTTACAGTAGCGTAAAGCTGGAGTAAAGCAAAGGCCCATTTGTCCAGCAGCCATTTCACTGACATGTAGGTGCATTTGCAAATGGAAGATGTAACCATTTTAAATTTCTCATGCTGAGGTTGGACACAGAAGGCCAAACACCTGGGACACAGCAAGCAAGCCTTCAGTGGAAGATTCTGGACCAGATCTGAATAAATGTGGTTGCAACCAACCCCACCGAGGCTTTTGTGGAATACTGTACTTTGTGCACTTGCAGAACTAGGACTGAGGGTGTCCAAGGCCGGTCCCTGCTCTCACCAATGGCCATGTCATGCAGTCTTGACTACAAAGACCTTTTCCATTTGTCCCCAGGGTGTTGCTCCATTTGGAGCAGGTACAAGAAGCACCAGGATCTGGACAAATGGTGATGCAATGCACAGCTGCAGCTAAAAACAGCAAAGTTGGAAGTGGATTAAGCTGGAAGTGAGAGTTAATGGAGATGGGAGACAGAGAACATAAGTCGGCATTTTCCATCAGGGGCAAGAGGTGACTAATGGATTAGAAATCAGATGCAGCCCTGCCATGGATTTACCCAATCTGAAATAATAAAAAAAAAAAAACAACCAACCAAAACCCAAGAAAACTACATTAGTGTAATACATCTTTCACACAGCTGTGACCAAGCTGCAGGCTCTGTGTGTGGAGGGAACAACAATTTCCCCTGCTCTGAGCATTAGTACATTAGTGTCATCTTGGATGAAGAGGGAGAAAATGAGAAATTGAAAGTGTAAGGAATCTTGTTTCTCTGAAGGAACAGCCTATGGGACAGAGGTGAATTCTACGCTTCCAGCCCTGTGGGGATGCTATTTAGGGACCACCAATGTGTTTCCCTGGCCCTGTGCTTCCACTATTTGCTGTTGAGGTCCTGATCCAGATCTAAAAGTCTCAAGATAGCTCCCCCTCCAGTGTTTCAAGCAAGGTAAAGAAACCCTTTTGCTTTTGCTTTAAGAGGGGAGCAGAGAAAATGGCACATAGAGAAGATTCAAGAAAGCTAAGACTGCCTGTGGCTTTACCCCAGGCTGGGCCCTTGGGTTCAGCATGCTTGATACAGCGTGGATTTAGTTGCTGAAGTTTGCCTTATTCACACTGAAGCCATGGCAACTCAAAATTACAATCGTTGCTGCTGTCTAGCCTTGGAAGCATGCAACAGCATGGTCCTGGGCAAGCGTGGAGGTGCCTTCACCCTCATAGTGCTGAGCAG
>VZTL01004527.1:326-14006 GCA_013400535.1 Scopus umbretta
ATTCATTTTCACAGAGCTCTCTAAATAAAATTTCAGAAAAGTTACTCAGCACTCAGAAAAAGCCAGGAATAACTTGAGCCCACAATCCATAGACAGTTACAGTCTTTTATATCTCAAGTGTATCTTCTGCTCTTCCCTGCATCCCTCACTAAGTGTTTTTCCCCATGTTGCAACTAACCTGTAGCACTTCCCTAACTCTACAGAGTGGATGTAACTAACAACCTCTGACCATGTCCAGTTGTCTTCTGTAACAACAACAAAAAAAAACCCCAAAACTTTCAGACAGCACCTGTTCCTACTGTTCCTACACATGGCATTCCATCAACTCATAGAGATACCATTTCACTAACTTCTCAAAATTTAGGTGTGTTTTCAAGGCCAGACACTCCAAAGGTAGCTTCTGTAAACTGTTATACCAGCAGAAAAAAAAACTGAAGACATTTGCATACAACCAAGGTCAATTACAGCCTTAGAACATAGGATTTCTTCTCCTAAGCCATTCTATTTTAAAGAGAGCTTACATACTGCTACTCCCAGACTGGTATGGGGCTTGGCCTGAGGAACTTTGTCACAGCAGCTTTTGGATCTGGTACAACTGCAGCAAGAAGGAGGATACATACTCCTCCCTTGTTAAGTTATGTAAGTGTGGTTCTTGTGTTGCAAAGTGTTACAGACAGGAAATACAATTGACTTGGAGCAATTCACAAGTTGGAGGCTATATGTAGTTGCATTATTGGTATCTACATGGCATCGACTTCAAGGAGCACTGATAACTCACCATCGCTTTCAAAAAGATGCAGTTGAGTGGAACAAGAAATAAAAGAACCTAAGAAAACTGAAACTACAAGCACAAGTAAATTGAGCAGGGATATCATCAAGAACTTTACCAAGTTTCATTACTTCAGTATAGTCATTAAATATCTAGATACATTAGAATGCTGTTAGAATCTTAGAAATTAGAATCTTTAAAATGGGAAAAAGGTGATGCCACAGAATAGCATACCTGATGGACAAACAAGAAAAGCTTTAAAAGAGAACACTGCCACACAAAATATTTATCAAAAATAGTCTGATAACTCGCTTCCAGTAGTCATCTGTGAAAGCATTCAACTGACTTCATTTTCATGTAGTAAGGATTAGAAAACTCATGCAGGATTTTTGGTTTTAAACTCAAAACAGATACTGCTGCTTCTTTTTCAGTCTCCTTATGCTGAATTATCCCTCATTTAACTTGCCCAGTACATTTTTTAATTACTTCAAAGAAGCCTTACTACTGGACAGCTGTTCTGAGCAACTCATCTCCAATTAACTTTCTGTTCCTGTTGGTGGACTACATAAAAATAAAAAATATTTTAAGTTACCAGATATCGCAAGCTTTCATATCTGAAACAGTATATGGTAGGTAGAAAATAAAGCTACGTTTCCCAAGCTCTCAAACAGCAACCAAAAATAGGGTAGTATAGTATCCCATATTATACAAGACATAGAACTGAGCTATTTTTTTCAAATTATCTCAAAACTTTACAATATTATCCTTACAATATAAGTCACTGACTTCTTTACAACAGGCTGTTGAGGAAAAATTAACACTTCTGGAAAAAGTATTCTATGAAGTTACATTTTTCAAAATTAACATATAACCTTTATTAGTACACTTGACAGTTGTGAAAGATTATTAGCAAGGGAAGTTTACAGAGCTGTAACTTCATTGATTTACATTTTTCTGTTAGTGATAAAGACTCTCCAGAATTAAGACAATCACTTCACTAGCATAGATAAATGGTTTACTAAGGCAACCAGTTTTCAGATGTCTAGTCTGCATAAGAATATTTATTTATTTATCAAAAGCTGCATATTTCTTCTGGAAAGAATAATTCTCCCACCCACCCCATTTGCCCATGTTCTTCCACTTGTAAAAGTGGATGCTAGCTTCAGACTAGCAGGTTGTGTGTAAAGACAGATTTATTGTTACACAGATGCGAGGCAGCTACATGCATTCCAGTTCCAACAAAAGCAGGCAGTTCTATTTTCACCTGTTTGCTTCTTGCTTGTATCTTTCACTTCAAAGTTGCAGCAAGTAATGTGTCCATCCATATTTATCATAAGTACAACTATATGATATAACAGTTATTCCAGATGCGAGCTCATTTCTTTTTCTTCCCTTTACCTTTCTTGCCTCCCTCTCCTTGCTGAAGACTTTGATCACTACCTCCCATCTTTTGGGTTCTTGTTTTCAGTTTGGGAATGGTTTCTGCAGCATACAGCATCACTGATTTACCTAAAAATACAGGGAGAGATCAATGCATGCCTACTATGTTAAGAACATTTCCATCATTTTCAAAGTTAGAAACTTCAGCCCCACTTTATATTTCTGTTAAACTAGATATAAAAACTAGGAGTCCTGCTTCTTTCCCCTGCACAGCTCTAAGTTTGTGAAAAACTCTTCAACCTTTTTTTTTTTAATTTTAAAAAAGTGGAGGAGTGATAAATGTCACAGCATAGTGGAACTGGCATATAATATCACAATCTTCAAAGTATCCACATCCTTCCCGTTACTCTTTCTCTTCAGCTTTTAATGGCCTAAAATACCTGGGACAGAATGACCAGGCAAAACCTACAGTTTTAAAAAGGCATTGCTGTCTTCCAGCAGCAATATGGTTTTAAATCGTCTCCTGACCAACAGCACCCTTACACTATTCTGGATTCAGTATTCTTCTTGCTCTTTCCTTAAGATGCATGCTTCTTCAGATGTATACATTTGCTTCCCTTTTACACACTGATTACTAAAAAAGACTCATTACTAAAAGACTAAAGTACTTGTCATTCAAGATGAACTATTCTTGTTAGTTAGTTAAAGGGAGCTGCTCCATTGTTAATTTATGAAAATGGCCAGCAGAAAGCTGAAGTCAGTATCGTATTTTATCAATTTGGCACACATACTGTTCCTAGCTGATGTATACAATCCAAGAAAAACAAGCAATTTAGCGGGTTTAATACCAAAACCTGTTTTGACTGTCAACAAAACAGTAAGCCAAAACTGAACAGCTGCTTAGATCAACATAGCAATCACACAACACTATTCACAAACCTTTCCAATTCACGTGCTGAAGAACAGCAGGATTAAAGACAATAGTATCTTTACAAACTGCATTCAGTTCTCACACACCAGCTTGATTTGGTTGACTTATGCAGGCAAACAGACTTAATGTAAAGTTGTAAAATGTGTAAAACTAATTAAACAAGCTGGTAACCTAACAAAATAAACAAAGTCTTTCTGTTTTAGTACCGGATAAAGTGCCTAACCCAGGTACTCTACTCACGTGTTGGAAACTGAGGTAAACATGGGTTGCCATCATCTTGTTTGAGCTGGATTCGTACTCTACCTCTGTACTGCACATCTCTGTTCCACTCTCTAGGATACATCTTATTTTTCTGCCGTACACAAGGAGAAACTTATTATGATAAGTACTGGAATAATCTTCTGCAAAATTTGTCAGGCAATTCATCAAAGTCATAGCAGCCTGGAATTCTTCTGAACAGAGGCAAGCCATAACCATAGCTCTCCAACAGTGTCACCCACCATTTAGCCACTGCAGTAGTAACCAAAGCTACAGTGTAACTTTTTCAGAAGCACTGCTGCAACCAACTACTGGTACTAAACAACTCAGTGAGTAACCTGCTACAGGTTACTGTAGTAACTGTCCTACTTCCCCACCAGCCTGGACTGCAGTGACACAGTTTTTTATTTCATCTCCACAGCCACAAACCCTTCTGGACACCTAGAGACAGTATGTCAGTAGGTCACAGTCTGAGGCCTGCTGCTTTTGGATACTCATCATTCACTTTTGTTAAACGGTCATTTTTGTTAAAAAGTTACTGGTTTCTTTACTGGTACTGGCTATTTCACAGGCTGGTGTGCACTAACAGGAATATATTTGACTTCTTCTGAAAAGCAAAGTGATGCTGTACTGGTTTTTGGATACTAGTAACACTCTTAGATGAGGACCTAAGTTCTTTAGTAAAGAAGTGATAGAAAATTCAACAGTATTTTAAATTAATAATTACCTTAGAAAATGAACTGAGAAAAGTTACCGCTCTTGAAACCCAGACTCATTCCCTAACAAAAAAGTAACCAACTTCAACTATTTAAAGACCAAACAGGTATTGCGATAGAAAATTAACATTCTTTGGCTAAAGCATTACTCCAAAGGACCCTGAAGATTTCAACCATCAGAATCCTATTCCTAAAGGACAGTCACTCCAAAAGGTAATCACCTTTCATTAAAAAATATGCTTTTTTAAGAGCTTAATTTGCAGAGCTGCAGCTTACAAAATTAGTTTTTATTCCGACACACTTTTAAATATCTAGGATAATCTTCTCAGAAGGATAATTAAATAAAAGTCATCTTTTTATAAGCTTAAAAAATGGCACTGTCTCAGAGATCTGGGTTATTCCTGCCTTGCATATAGTTTTCCAACATTTACTTCATCATTTTGGTCAGTTATTACTCAAAGCAAGCAAATATTGCGGCTGGTAACAAAATCTTCCCAATTGTAATTTATCCTGTCTGTACAAAAAGATACAATGAAAGAAGAACAGAGACACATACCAATTTTTTGGTGTTTGTTTTTTTTTTTTGTGGGGATTTGTTTTTGTTTTGTTTTTTAAATTACCTCCAATAGCACATTGAATCCAACTGCTGCACATACATCTTGGATTTCTGTAGATGTGGGGTTTTCAACTGCCTGTTGAAACAATGTGTTACAGTTAATTATTTTTCAATGATGAACTACCTATCCAGCAACAGTTAACAGTTTCCCACCCTATACTCTTTAACTAGGACAAGCAGATAGCGAAAGAGAAGGTACTTCAAATAATGACAAATCTACTGTAGAAGTAATATGTGAACACTCCTATGGCCTAGAAAACATTAAAAAAAAAAAAAGAAGATATCTCTTTTTACTGAAGATATGTCTTTTTACTGAAGACATCAGTAAAACAGTAAACAGATGAGACGTAAGTAAGTAGGATGAGAGCAAGTAAAATAATCACTTAGGAAAAATACTTGAAATTAAATAACATTTAGTACATTAAAAAAAAAAAAAGCACCATGAATCAGCAACAGCAAACTTACAGCAAGGACTGAAGGAGAAAAGAATAGAAACTTTCTAGGCACAGGGCAGCAGATTCCTCCCATACATAGATCTCTGACTGGCAATTTGCATGCTCAAGAAGATTTTATTTTTCAGTATTATCAGAAAAAAAACCAAACAACTCTAAGCTGTGAGAAAAGCCCTTTATATTCCCAGGACTGCTGTTAAAAATATAAAGGAGTGAGATGATCAAAAACTATTTCCAGGCAGATTAGAAGCAACAACTACCAAGTCTATGTGCCAAATGCTTCATAAATTCTATCTCTGACAGCAGCAAAGGGGACAGGGCACAGAATATAAGAATATATAGTCAGTCACCAAGCAAACAATCATTAGCTAGCTATTCTTTTCTGCATCACTTTCAAATTTGGAAAACTACTTATGTAGGAGGTTGAGTGCATTAAGTTTCTCAATACCTCACCTGTTCAGCAAAGGTGCTGCTCACATGAAAGCAGACACTTAAACCCAGTTCTCTTCTACCAAATTCACATACTGACACTAGATTATCTTCAAATACACTCTAATTTCCAGTTATCGAGCTACTTGCCATGGCAAATAGGAAAGATCAACAGCTTTGAGATTTATTTTCCATCTCTCTACACACTACTGCATAGCAAAACAAAATATCATATTTCCGTGCCACCCACAATATTACTTTGTCTATAGGTATCCTTCTTCCTTCTGCTATTGTCTTCTTGTTATTCAAATATGCTGGATAAATGCAGATGAACCTAAAAAGAGAAAACAGTGAGCTTAAGTAAGTAATATCAACTCCTTAATTGCTTATGCAATATTTTCCTAGTAAAACAAAAAAATAAATATCATGGCTACAACACAAGAGCTCCCACAGCAGCTTAGAACTACCATTTGTTTTCCCTAGACCAAATAGTAAGATGTTGCAAATCCCCATTTTCAGCTATCCAGGACACTGCATGACCAATTGGCTGAAATGTTCCTTGCAGCACACCACTTTTTGGGGCACAGTGTGTAACAAAGGACAGTGCTCTTCACTCTGAGAGAAAAGAACGTTGAAAGAGGATGTTTTGACCCACTTAAACCCCTGAAACATAGAAGAAAACACACACATTTCCCTGAAAAGAATTAAAGAATGTTTCCTGAAAAGGTTGTAGTATGCTAACTGCTAAGTTCTTGACAGAAGCAAGAAGTGGGGGGCAGGGGGAGTTGCTATGGATTTGCTCTGGTTTTTTTTTTTTTTCTCCTACGCACACACAGAACAACCCAGATTTGGGTAAGTTATAAAGGTTCTGAAAAAAACTATGCTTAGAAACTTGCTTAAGGTTTCTCAGTAGATTTAAACCTATGAAGCACATACAGGGGACAAGAGTAATAGAACCTCAATTATACTTCTTAATAGACAATAAAGAACAACTAGCTGAGGCCTACGAGGAGAGGCTGAAGAATGCCTCATCTGAATGAGGAGGTATGACAGCATAAGAAAATACGGACGCAGAAAGTAAGCAAATAACCTATATGGAGCAGACTAATGTCCAGTTAATTAGAGACTGACAAGGATCACTGATCCTGACTGCATCTGAGGCAACATGTCTTGCTGCCTCTAAAGCTACCCTCAGTCATCTCAACTCTTATTACTCTTCTCCTCCTAAATACCTTTTCACTGATATTTTCCCCTGCTAGCTACAGTCCTCTTTACAAGTGGCAGAGCTCTGCACAGGAAGTTTTCAGTCTCATTACCGACGTTCACAACCAGCAACATACCACGCTGACCACCACCACCTCTCGCTCGGTTTACCTTTCCTGAGCTGTAACTGACACAATACGTTAAAAGAATAGCAGGATAGTACGGCATCAAGCACTCCAGAATCAGAAACGGCCAAGCGTCTAGGTATGCATGGTAATAACCTTCCTCGGTACAACACAGGCCTCCGCTGCCGTGAGTCACGGATGGAGCCGACGCTGCTGGTTCCTCGCCTCGCTGCACTGCGGGCGGACTGCAAACCTGACTGCTGCCTCGGGGAACCAACCCCAATCCACCCCTACACGGACTGTTCGGGAGAAACTCAGCGTGCCGGCTACATCAAATTCAGCGTGCGGCCGTGACGTGTTACTGCAGTCTCATCGCACGTACTTGGGCATGCTATTACAGCCGCAGCCCTGACCCACCTCCCGCCGTCCCGAGCCGCACGTCCCCCTGCCACCTGGGCCGCCAGCCCGGCGCCGGCAGCTCACGCAGCCGCCCGCCCCCTCACCGCCGGCCGCGGCCCTAACGCGACCCCGGCCGCGCCTCGCTCCAAGGAAGGGTGCCGGCAGCCTCCGACACGAGGGCAGCACAGCTGGGCATGCCGCCGCCTCGGCCCGCGGGGGGCGCGGCCGACCTCACCTNNNNTCACCTCTCCTTATCGGCCGGAGATGTGGCGGTGGCGGCAGCCGCCATAACGACAGCCCCACCGGCACCGCGACCGCCGCCGACCTGCAGCAGCCTCACCCCTCTTCCCCTTCGCCAGGAAGGCCCGCCCCCCGCCCTTCAGGTTCGGGAATTCCATTGGCCGGCCGTGCTGTCTCTAAAGTGCATCACCCTGTAAGGAGGCGCTGCGTTGGCGCTGCTGGGCCGCGCGCGCAGCCCCCGCCGCGCATGCGCCTTTGCGGAGGGAGCGCGGGGCGGGCAGGCGCCGGTGCCTTGGGTCCGTGAGCGTAGAGGCCGAAGTTCCTCGGTCAATGCCGGAAACGTCTAAGCGAGAAAGATCCACTACCGAGAAGTCACTGCGGCCGGCCCAGGCCGCACCGCCCGGCTGAGCTGCGCGTACAAACTTGGGAGAATCCACATCGAGGGTGGAACGTGAGGAGCGAGCCAAGATGCGGTTCCAGCTGACTGCTCGACCGATGTCTCTCGTAAACCACAGATGACCAGAAGATGACACTGCACGCTAGAGAGCGCGGTTCCGGTTCCATGCCCTGTGCAGTACTCGGCAGGGGGAGAACGGCGGGAGGCGGCAGCTGCCACCAGCTCTGCCTGTCACGCGTGTGAAGCGTGCGATCTTGCTGCAGGAGAGTGCAGCAGTGATGATACGGACACTGAATGGAGTACAAGCACTAATAAAAGATGAGCCCGGGGGCTGGCGATCAGTGGCACAAAATCTAGTGGGAGGCCAGTAACTAGCAGTGTACCCCAGGGGCCAACAGCGGGTTCAGTCCTGTTTAACATCTTCATTAACGATCTGAATGATGGGACAGAGTGCGCCCCCACCATGTTTGCTGATGGCACCAGACTGGGAGGAGGGGCCGATACACTAGAGTGTCATGCTGCCGTCCAGAGGGACATGGACAGGCTGGAGAAATGGGCTGACGGGAACCTCATGCAGTTCAACAAGGGGAAGTGCAAAGTCCTGTACCTGCAGAGGAGGAACCCCAGGCACGAGTACAGGCTTGGGGCTGCCCAGCTGGAAAACAGCTTGGCAGCAAGACCCTGCAGGTCCTCGTGGACACCATGGGCCAGCAACATGTCCTTGCAGCAAAGAAGGTGAATAGTGTCCTGGGCTGCATTAAGGAGGAGTGTTGCCAGCAGGTCAGGGGAGGTGGTCCTTCCCCTCTACTCACACACCTGGAGTGCTGGGCTCCCCAGTACAGGACAGACATGGAGACAATGGAGAGAGTCCAGCAAAGGGCCACCAAGATGATTAAGGGACTGGAGCACCTCTTCTAGGAGGAAAGGCTGAGAGAGCTGGGACTGTTCAGCCTGAGAGAAGGTTCAGGAGGATTTCATCAATGTATATACATACCTATAGGGAGGGTGCAAAGGGGACAGAGCCAGGCTCTTTTCAGCGGTGCCCAGTGCCAGGACCAGAGGCAATGGTCACAGACTGAAACGTAGGAGGCTCCCTCTGAACATCAGGAAACACTTTTTCACTGTGATGGTGACAAAGCACTGTCACAGGTTGCCCAGGGAGGTGGTGGACTCTCCATCCTTGGAGATACTGAAAAGATGTCTGGGAGTGGTCCTGGGCACCTGGCTCTAGGTGGCCCTGCTTGAGCAGGGGGTTGGACCGGATGACCTCCAGAGGACCCTGCAAGCCTCAACCATTCAGTCACTCTGTGAATTTCACAGGGCACATTTTGTGCACTCTTGCACCCACCAGTTAAACTTCATGCAGCAGTTATGTACCACGCCAAAGAACTGAAGGTATTTATTCAATATTTTTCTATGTCCTTATATTTTTTTTCCCGCTCTACCAAACTATCCAGCTCCCCACGATGAAATACTGAAGAGGAGGATGCTGAGACCCAGCACAACACAGCAGTATTCCCAGAGAAGAACTGCAAGTACAGTTCACAAAAACTTGGAAGAGTTGAGTTATGGGAAAGCTTCAGGAAGAATCAGAGTGGCATTTGGCATTGATTAACAAGTTATTTGTCTAATCAGTCTTTTGAATGATGGACAGTTTTGTTGTTTTCTGTCTTTGCTCTCATTATGTCAGAGTGAATACACTGTACAAAGCACTACAGAAAATACAAACAGTACAGCTGTGTGGCCTCAGCAGTAGCAGCTTTTGAAAATGTGACTGCGTCTGCCTGGTAGCAAGGCAGCGATTTGGCAGCGTCTCACAAACGTGACTGAACAAGCTCCTCAGCAAAAAAAGAAAAGGTTCTGTAAACAAGGTGTGTCAAGTTACAAAGGAAGCTTTTGATGCAATAGCTGTCTAGTGCTAAAGACAGATTTTTTGAGAGTTATCTCCTGATTACCATCAAGCTGGCTGATACAGAATTAACACAGAAGTTAAGAATTCTGTGAAACAATTAATCTGTTACAAAAAATTACTTAGATATTTTTTGTTGCTTAACAACAAAGTGTTCTCATCTTGTTAACTAGCTTGGTCAACAGAATTCCTATGTTGTTCTTTCTTTGCACAGTATTTTTCTTTCAAATCTCCATTGCATACACACACTTGTGTGCCTATGAAATTGTTTTCCATTTCGATCCCCACCACTTAAAAAGTGTTAGAACCTTGGGAGTTGTTGTCTTCTTGTCCAGGTTTTCAGTGCTTAATCTGCGCATCAGCCACAGTGGCAGAAGCTTGGTCTGTCAACTCTTGTCACCTGCATTCAGTGAGACAGAAGTAGGCTGTAGGGGAGGGAAGGAGGGAAGCAGGCAGGTCAGCGGCCCTTGTAGCCTTGGTCTAGAAGCATTTCATCTTCATGCCCCTGCATGGCAATCGGATCCTGCTGTGGTGGGGTTGTGGTTCCCAAACACTGGGCTGTGGTCACTGTCCCTGTGACTGGGGAGCAGAAGGTCTTAAAGCTAAAAAAGGCTTCAACAACTGTTCATGCCATTTAATCCTCCATGCCTGTACATACAGTGCGAACTGTAGACAGACTAGTTTTCATTATATTCACTGTGTCTCCATGCAGGCCTGCAGTGTGGAGCGCATACTTAACAAACTGACCATTGCATGAAACATGGTCATCACTAAAACACATTACAAATAAAGCGTATTGCCATTTGGTTTTGTCAAATAATATGCATAGCCATTTCTTTCTGGGACACGTAGGCTTGAACCCACCAAAAGGATATAAACATCTATCTCTCTGGAGGACAGTGCTCTAGCAGAGTTTAAATCAAAGAACAATGTAATGCTTTTAGGAAAAATTGCTAAGAAATATTTGTTACAGCTTCATATACAATTAACTAAAAAAATAACCTAAACCTTAATGAACAAATTTAAAAATTTACTTCTTCACACTGTTTCCAGCCCTCCCTGCCCCCCTTAGATTTCTGCAATGTTTTAGTTTTCTTGGTTACTTTGTAAAGCAATTCCTGGTGCCTAATGGGCTGCCATTGGACATCAGCTTGAAGAGCGCTGCTCTGACATTACACTGAAGAAGGCATCGAATGCAGCTGCACAGTACCACCGTTGCATATTAAGATTGCTTTCAGTCAGTCCACTTAAATCAGGACACTGAGAAAGCTTTTGTGTATTTGTTTAATGTTGTTATATTTGACGGTTGCATGTTCTTTTCCTTTGAATTCATACAGCTTTTTAATACCAGCAGATTAATGGTTTCTATTTTAGAACAATATTTAAACTCACTGTTAACAGACCAAAAGCTACATACCCTGTATCCGTATTTGTGGCAATGACAAAAATTATTTTCCCACAAAATTATTTTCAGATAGAAAAAAGTCATAAAAGAATTGTTGGAAATGGAGTTTGTGGAGTTACAGATTCGATCATATGGCATACATGACTAACCATAACAGGGGAAGCATGTCTTCTTTTCCGCAGATGCTATTACTACATACCAGTCTCATTTTTTGGTGCTAGAATTCACAGTATCTTGAAACTCACAGTTTCACTGCCTAAAATGAAGCACTGGATCCAGATGTGTCAATTTAATCCCCGTCATCCCTGTAGAATGACTTTATCGAGTATATGGCATCCAGTCACTGCATTTGTTCTAGTGCCATAAGAGATACATTTCAAACTTAAATACTGCATATTTCTAGCCCGAGGAATTCAGAGACAGAAGTAGGTCACAAAGCATGCTAGCTTAGGCACATTGTAGCTACATGCGCTTCCCAAATATCTGTTGGCCCTGACATCAGAAATTGAATGATCAAGCAATCAAAACCTGACAGCTTTGAAATGCTGTAAAGTGGTATGAAGAGAAGGTGTAATTGCAGGTGAGGATAGGACTCATGTATGTCTGCAGCAGAATTTCAAGATTGCAAATACCACCTTTGGTTAGTAGCACGGATATTGGTCTCTGAAAGCCGTGTATAAATTGGTGAGGTTATTCCATTTGCTGTAACTGCAGTGGAAGTGGCAGGGAATGAGCACTGCACTACAAGCATTTCAAGCAGAGAATTCCCTCACTGCATACACTATCAGCAGCAAGTCAGGTGTCCTTAGTCAGACTCTTATTTTCACTGTTAAGGGTGTCTGGGGAAGACAAATGGCACAAAAACCCCCCAAACTCCAAACAAAATAACTCAGCAACAAAAGCCCTGTACAAGTGTGAAAAGGAAATCCAGAGCGATTGTGATCCAGGCTGGTACATTTCACCTGGGATAAATGCAGATACCCTAAATAGAAGTGGGAGCCCAAGAAAAATGTTGACAGTTTGAGAAAACACAGTTCCTCTGTGTTTTACTGGAACCATCGTGTACAGATGCCAGCTTATTCAGGACCTAGCTTACATGTTCCGTTTTCTCTAACCTGATGTTATACTGCATAGTCTAAAAATATGCTAGAAATGCCTATATAATAATTGGGCTGGTGAAGTCATTCGGCAGGATGTGCATTTCAGCTAGATTGGTGGAACAGCTCCATAGTAGGCTGCAGATAAAACACAGAACAAAGAAAGGGGATGTAGAGTGAAATCTTGGTTGGTTCAATAGGCATTGACGGGAAGGGGGCAAGCTGAGAAGGATTTTTTCCACAATCTTTATAAGCAAGAATGCCAAAAATATTTTTAAATAAAATACAGGGGCTAGAGAAATTAAAAAAAAAAACAAAACCAAAACTCTTCAAAATGGAAATGTACTTCATGAAATCTGACTTTAAAGGTGGAAGTAAGAGACAGGTGTGAACTAGGTCTACCCAACAGAACTTTCAACAGCATAGAGAAAAGAAAATGCTGCTGTCCTTCATTTAGTTTCATAAAACTGGTATTTACTTACCATGAAACCTCCACATGCAGAATTAACCATACCATTCTTGGTATATGCCACTTTTAAAAGACTGTATACATCATTTTCCCAAAAGAGGTGGTTATTTTCAACGCATAGACTACCCCAGTTTTTTCAGTCTTAATAATCCAAAATCAAGTCTTTTACATATGTGTTTTCTGGAGAGGTGCTATCTTATGCCTATCCTACAGAGACAACAGCTACACAACTTTATTAATGAGCAGAAGCATCACTTTTATTCATCTCAGTGGTAGAAGGCCTATAAACAATCTTGATAGCCTATATATCCTTAAAAAGGCATGAACATCTTAATTCTTGCCTTTTTAAGGCATGTGAGATATTCTAAAGCCACATTAGGCTTACTGGCTTCAATTTGTGTAAGTGCTGTACCACAAGAGCAGCTGACAGTCACAAACTAGTCTTGAAACCGTCGTCCTGACTTGTATGCTGTTCAGAGCTAAACGTCTTTTGGATTATGTCACCTAGACCCAAGCCTTGTCTTACATGAATTTAGAAAGTACAGCAGACAATATACACAGTATTTCACTGAGATACAGGGGACACTGTTGGGCACCACATTGCCAAGACTCTATCCAAATCCTGGTTTAGCTGGCAACAGGAGAACTGGCAAAATGGAAATAGAAAAATAGGGATTTCTACCCATCTCTCATTCCTTTATATTTGCAAAGACTATGTCTCTTAATTATAGATTGGAGTTTTACACCCAGTCATTCTTTGGCCTTCTAGAATTTTAGCCTTGTAGAACAGCTGACAGCTGTGTAAAGTCACAGCTGTGTACAGGCAGTTTGTAAGATCAAAAGGAACCATCAGTCATCTGTCTGTGACACAAAATATTTGCACTG
>VZTL01004528.1:4629-34800 GCA_013400535.1 Scopus umbretta
AAACAAACCAAAAAACCAACCACATTTAGAAGAAGTTAGCTTCAAGGCTTCACAGGATTATGAACTTCTGAAATCAGAAAGTTGCAATGGAAACTATCTGTCACTGTAATAGTAAGAACTGATGTTAACAAGCAAAATTTAAAGATGAAAGCTCATATATAATAGAGATGTCTGGAACAGATATCTGAACAAATTAACTGAAAGAGAGCTTAACTGTTAAAATTACTTGTCTGAAGTAATACATTTCACAACTGGAATTTTGATATAATGATAGATATTTGACATTTATAGGTGGAAAAGAAAATGTTTGGGTTTATAACCGCTTTTCAAAATTATGTTATAATTTGCATTTTAGCTTGTTTTGCCTTCTGAAATTATTGTACCTATTGGCTTTGTATCAAGGAATTAAACCACTTGTTACACTTTTTTACATTCAGCACTCTTGATCTGGAACTAATACGTTTTGCAGACTTGTGGTCTGTATCACTCCAGTGTATGCAGCCAAATAGCTGCTAAAATGAATGTTTGAAGAATTATATATATACACATGACCCATATACGTAGTGAAGTTTTAAAAAACTAGATTGGCACAGAGAGGAACTACATTCTGAAATGTTCCTAATGTTGATTTTTAAAACCACTTTTTTTTTCAATTCCTAATAATCCCTTCTCTGCTCATGGACTTCCTAGTCTGCAAACATTTATGTACGTGCACTTTTTTACCTGAAATTTGATATTTAGACAACTTGTAGCTATAGGGAAAACAGATGGTTAGAATCTTTACTCTTCTAAACCTAAAATATATGATCTTTTACTTTTTTTTTTTAATTTATTTCTTTTCTTCCTAAGAAAAATTGAATTGCTATCTGGGAATTCAATTTAGGAGATGTATAGCTAGATACTCTACATGCACTCATTCCGCTTTGGACTTTATTGGGCTAGATAAAGATGAATTAATCATTGTAATGGAAGTTTACAGTTGCCTAGGGACCAGTGGTTTTGAGTTGATCGTGCTTACTGTTGGTAAACAGAGGAAGGTCCTTAGCAGTAATGTGGAGAACTGATATCTCAAAGAGGCTAATTTCTCAAAGTTAAATGTGTTCTGAATGACATTCTTCGGAGATAGAAGTGTAAATAGATATGTGATTGTGACTGAAAGGTAAATTAACGATGCAGCAGCTTAGTAGCTAGTCAAATAGCCACTGTACCATGATTGTGAAAAGCAACTTCTAAAAACCCAACTTTGTTTGGTGACAATATGAGGACACCAGTTAGAAAAAAAAAGTGTATGTAATATCATGGTGTAAAAAGTGGGAAGGCAAGTATAATTTGATATGAACTAGAGGCTATGAACTATAGTGGAAGTGAGACCAATCCTTGGCTTAGCTAAGGACAATAGAATATATATTGCATTATATTAGGGGGAAAAAAGGAATATCTCCTTGTATATATAAATGGCACCATTAAAAGTTTAAGAAAATCAAATTGCTAGTAATGACAGAAAAAAAAGAAAGTGTTCAATATCTATTTCTTTTCTGTTTCTGGAAAGAAGTAGGAGAGTGTACTCATATTCCATAATGATGGTGAAGTATTTTCCAAGCTATTAGTTTCTAAGGAAAGCATTAAGCAGTATTTTTATGATGAATATTTGAAAGCAGCTGATTCAGATGAACTGAATTCAGAAGTAGATATATAGTGTATTCATTTTAGAGGAATCTTGGAATACTCTAGAAACTCCTGGAAGCAGTGAATGTAATATTAAAGCTTAAAAAAAATAAAATAGAAACCCAAGCAACGTGACCCCTGTTGTAAAAGAGAAGCTAATAGAACGGTGAGGTGGGTTTCTATACATAACAGTTCAAAAGCTTTGAATACAGAGCATTACTGCTAGAATTCAAGGCAGAAGGGTTTTGGAAGATAAAGTCTTGTCAAACAAATGTGAATTCTTTCTTTGAGAATGTTAAAAGTTTGGCTGATAAAAGTAAGTGCTTTTGTACAGCTGTCTGGATAGTTGTATGTTTAGAAATTAGATACATAAGCAACACTTTCAAAATTGGGATTGTACCCTTGAAAAACAATTTTTCTGTAAATAATTAAAAGGTCATAAAACAGATAGTTAAGTCACTATCATACACACACACACACACACAAACACACTACCATGTTGCACTTAAAAGGGTTTTTCTCTTTATTTCTTATATGTAGAAATAAGTAGTGGTTAGGAGAAGAGAGATTAAATTGTTCATGTGTGTAGTATAGATAAAGCTGATAAAAGAATGTCATATCATCTCCTTATGCCCACACAATAAAATGGAGCTGAAAAGTAGAAGACTTACAGAGAAGAGCCCTAAGTGCTTGGAAGCTGGAGAAAATGTCTATACTGAGTATTTAAAGAGATTAGTTAGCTGGTAAGAGAGGAAAATATCAGATATTAATGAATTTTTCAGTCTAATGGAGAAAGACTTCATAGTCTTTTCTTTCTGGAGATTGCCACCAGAACTTGTTAAAATGTAAATACAGTATGTATTTTTCATGATGAGTTGAACTATAAGAACACACTCCCGAAAACAACAATAAATTCTGCATTCCTTCAGGTACTCAAATAAAAAACTGGATCTGTCTTTTAATTGGGTGCAGATTTTGCTTTAACCAAATAAAACATTTAAATTTAAGTCTGAGGCAAATGTAAGGGCCTATGATATACCGGGTTCTTTCTGTCCTTGAATACTCTGATCGATGTGATTTTTAAGTATACAATTTTAATTGTTTTAAAATAAGTCTGTGTGAGTCAGGTTTGTGGAACATGTTAACTCACATTATTTAGCACCAAATTTGCATGTAGCACATTTTTCCTGTACTGATACGCATAACACTAGTGTTTTCACCTCATGCCTCCCTTTCATTTTCTAATATTCCCTTAACTAATTGTTAAAGATTTTAGAAGATTCTAAACCTTTCGTATGTATAAAACTAGTCAAAGTTATGTCCATATATTCTAATATTAAATTAAAATAGGTACTAAATATTCTAATATTACATTAGAATAGATACTAAATTATTTTATAGATATGTTAAAGTTTTAAATTGAGAGGTACTTTATTACATTTTGGAATTTTAGAGCAAGGACTTGTATTAGAGGATTATAATTTCCCTTTTAATAATGTGAAAGTAAAAATTACAGCATTAGATCAGGTCATGATCATAAGATTTTTTTCACTCTCATTGCCCATCAGCAAGAAATATCATACTGGATAGCTGGCTAGTAAATTCCGCATGAAGGATGTTATTTATTCTGCTGATACCCCACCCTCACTAATGAACAGCCAAGGATGCCCAATAGCCATGTTTAAAATCATGATTCGCTTTGCCTCATTTGTATTTCTTATTTCCATCATGATATCTTTGCCCTGCATTTTCTAAATTTCTGTTCTTCATACCACCCAGCTGAGCAGCGTACCTGTCCTAATCAGTCTGAGGTAACCAGCAGAAAGCGTGTTTCTGTCTAGATAGTCGTCTTGACTGAAGTAAATAAGCTCTGACGTCCAGCCTCCATGGCTAACCTGCAATGCTTTGCATTTTCATATTTCGTTTCCTAATCCAACATAATCAGTCAATTTCCAAGCCTTAAACATTAATTTTCCAGTTCTGTTTTCCATGAGTTTTAGCAATCTGAGGTCTTGCTACCAGAAAGGAATCCTCACATGTTTAATGAGTAGTGACAGACTTGTGATAACACCTTTCTCGACAGATGTCTTCCATGTAAAATAATGTGTCAGTTGAGAGAAGGAATTTCTGGTAGTGTATTGGGTTTGTGTGGCAAGGGTTTGGTAGCAGGGTGGGCTGGAGGGTTGGCTTCTGTGAGAAGATGCTAGAAGCTTCCCCGATGTCCAACAGAGCCAATGCCAGCTGGCTCCAAGAGGGACCCGCTGCTGGCCAAGGCCGAGCCCATCAGCAACGGTGGTAGCGCCTCTGTGAAAACATATTTAAGAAGGGGGGTGGAGGGGGAGAACCTCCACGGCTGCAGCCAGAGAGAGGAGTGAGAATATGGGAGAGGAACAGCTCTGCAGACATCAAGGCCAGTGAAGAGGGAGGGGGAGGAGGTGCTCCAGGCACCAGAGCAGAGATACCCCTGCAGCCCGTGGTGAAGGCCATGGTGAGGCAGGCTGTCCCCCCGCAGCCCATGGAGGACACCACGCAGGAGTAGGTGGATGCAGCCGAAGGAGGCTGTGACCCTGTGGGAAGCCTGCACTGGAGCAGGCTTCTGGGAGGATCTGTGGACCCGTGGAGAGAGAAGCCCACGCTGGAGCAGGTTTGCTGCCAGGACTTGTGGCCCCATGGGGGACCCATGCTGGAGCAGTTCATGAAGACCTGTAGCCTGTGGGAAGGACCCACATTGGGAAAATTTGCGGAGGGCTGTCTCCCATGGGAGGGACCCCATGATGGAGCAAGGGAGGAGTGTGAGAAGTCCTCCCCCTGAGGAGGAGCGAGTGGCAGAGACAACGTGTGATGAGCTGATGGCAACCCCCATTCCGCATCCCTCTTCAACACTCTGCAGGGAGGAGGTAAATAGGCGGTGGAGTTGAGCCCAGGAAGAAGGGAGGGGTGAGGGTAAGGTGTTTCAATATTTAGTTTTTATTTTCTTATTACCTTACTCTAATTGGATTAGTGCGTTGGAGCAGCGAAGAACTGTAGTCCGTGAGAAGGACTCACGATGGAGAAGTTTGTGGAGGACTGTCTCCTGTAGGAGGGGCCCCACGCTGGAGCATGGGAAGAGTTTGAGGAGTCCTCCCCCTGAGGAGGAAGGAGCGGCAGAGACGATGTGTGAGGAACTGACCGCAACGCCCTTTCCCCATCCCCCTGTGCTGCTGGCGGGGGGGCAGAGGTAGAGTAAATCGGGAGTGAAGTTGAGCCCGGGAAGAAGGAAGGGGTGGGGGAAAGGTGTTTTAATATTTAGTTTTTATTTCTCATTACCCTACTCTGATTTGATTGGCAATAAATTAAACAATTTTCCCACGTCGAGTCTGTGTTGCCTATGACAGTAATTGGTGAATGATCTTCCCCTGTCCTTATTTTGACCCGCGAGCCTTTTGTTGTATTTTGTCTCCCCTGTCCATTTGAGAAGGGGAGTGACAGAGCAGGTTTGGTGGGTACCTGGTGTCCAGCCAGGGACAACCCATGACAGGTAGTGACCTCTGAGTGAACACAAGCTGTTTTGCTCAGAAGGAAGGTGCCCTTTATTCTTCCCTGAATGGGCATGCTTTTGTCATCTGCTGAGTTTCTGCCCATATTACTTGCCAGAGGATTCAGCTTGCCTTGTGCAAGCTCGCCATTAAATAAATTACAAGGTTGACACACAACATTTTTCCTTTCTTACGGTAACTGTGACTAATATCATTACCCATAGTTGCATCTTACTGGTTTTATCTTGTTCTTTTATGTATATTCCTACTCTTCTACTATGAAATTTTAATGCACTGAATTATATAAGTCAATTACGCATTTTGTTTAGACACACCCTTGTGTAAATGTAGATATATTTATGTAAGTGTCTCTGTGTGTTTTTATTCCGTTGCCTTTCAATGTCAAGGAACCTTTCTATGTTCTTTCTAGAAAAGAACACCTGATTTCTTGCGTATAATTTGCTAGAGGATCTAAAGAAAATTAGCAGTCTTAAATCTTGCATTTAAAATTCCTTAGACACTTGAAAATGAAACTTAAAAGGTTAAAGTCACATAAGTATATTTGGAAATGCTGCTCTGCCTGTATGATATCTGTCATTCTGTATGGTTTCATTGTATGCCCTCCTACTAAGAATCTTCATCGTGTCTCCTTAAAGAAAAATGTTTCAATATGCAGCCTTCAGTTCTAATCCCCTTTTGTTTGTGCTCTTTTTCAAGATGGGATAATCAGTACTGAAGTTCACATGCTGGGGGAAGAATGACATCGAAGAACATTGTAGGTTTTGGGGGTTTTTAGTATGCATGGTTATACATATATATGTTTATATATATATATGTATATTGCGTTACTTCTCTAGAGATATTTGTTGTTTGGGGGTTGTTTTTGAATGCTACAGGATTTTGCAAAGCTTTCCACGCTACTAGCCAGAAATGTTAACACTTCTTTTTTTCAGCTGAGTCACTATAGACAATTGTAACCGTTATAACCATCCATTGTCTGTGGGTTGCTTAAAATATTGCTCATAATATATATTAGTTCATCCTTTAACATTGAATTTCATTTTTTTTCTCCACTCACCTACCATCTTGCAGTTATAGCTCATACAATTCTATGTCCTCTGCAAATTTCAGTATCTGCTTGACCCTTTACAGGAATACACACATAGTAAATAACATGTTAATTAACACACTAACCACTGGAGATAAGGAAAACTGATGATGTAATTTCTCTTTTTTTCTGTCTCTTTCCAATTAGCCAAGGTTTAATCCATGATAAAACTTTTCCTCTTGTCCCATGAGCAGTCCCAGGTTTTACTGTCAAGAACTCTTGAAAATAAAAAAATATATTTTTATATACTTCTATATTTTTACATTAAATAATATGAAAGTATATACTTTAGCTCTCCTTAGTAGAAGATATTCCTGTTCAACTAGCACTGTACGAATTAGGCAGAAATTCATAAGTGGTTTTTAATATTTTCCTATATCATACCTTTTTAAAGCAATCATTTTTGACTGCTGGTATCCAGGATTTTGGAGTCATAGCTAGCATAGGATAAGTAGATTTGCTACCCTGCAGCCTTTTTCATTTTTCGTTAACTACTGCATTAGAGCTCACAGTTCAGCCAGATGACTCCGAGGCTCCAGCATAACTCGTGAATAACTGTATCTAGGCTTAATGAAGTACAGCTTTTCAATTTATGTTTGTTCCACTATTTTCTTACCACTAATGTTCAGAAACTTTGTACATGACTTGTTCCATCTTATGGAGAAAAGTGACAAAATAAAGCATTTACCTGCTTTTTGTAATGTTGTTGTCTTAAAATCCAGCCATACCACCAGTTTTTTCTTAACTTTCCTTCATCCTTTATTTACACTTTCAATAATTGTTTATGTCTTTGGTTATTTACTTTTCATGGTTTGCTTTGCAGTCCTCCTAATTTACATCTTACATTTTTAACCTGCCAGAAATTATGCTCCTTTCTAGGGAAGAAGGATTGAATAATACAAAAGAAAGATTGTATCTGTCACTGACAGAAGAAGATAGTATATTTATGCCTTATAGCATATGGATCAGTATATTTATGCATTAATTACATTTGAGACTGTCCCATACAACATCCTTGTCTAAAATTGGAGAGCCGTGGATTTGACAGATGGACTGCTTGGTGGATAAGGAATTGGCTGGATGGTAGCACTCAAAAGAGTTGTGGTCAACAGCTCGACGTCCAAGTGGAGACCAGTGACAAGTGGCATTCCTCAGGGGTTGGTGTAGGGACTGGTNTGAGGCACTGGAACAGGTTGCCCAGAGAAGTTGTGGATGCCCCATCCCTGGAAGTGTTCAGGGCCAGGTTGGCTAGGGCTTTGAGGAACCTGGAAGGTTCCTCAAAGTGGAAGGTGTCCCTGCCCGTGGCAGCGGGGTTGGAACTAGATGATCTTTAAGGTCCCTTCCAACATGAACCATTAAGGATTATGCCTTGTAGACCTTAAGAAATACATAGGATCTGTATATTCTTTAGAATCAAGGAACATAACACATGGAATATAATATATTAAATTGGATTAATGAATTGCTTAAAATAGATGTATTTCCAGACCACGGAAAGCATTCTATAGTCACAGAAAAGTGCAAGAAGATGACAGTATTTATGGATATTATTTGTGCAGAAATTAATTGTACTGCATTTTGTAATTCATAAGTTGTTTATACCAATTACATTTCCTAGGTACCTACTAGCATTTTTCTGCAGGAATTATTGTACTCATATGGTAAGATCTTTCTATGAGTGAGAATGATATAAGGTCTTCTGAAATATATGTTTATGTTTTTATATATAAAGAAATATATATGTATATTTATATTTCTGGTGATTTTTTAATTTTGTCTTCTTGCAAAGAAGTTCAACTGAAACCAAAGCAGAAAATTATTTGAAAATGTACCCAAGCTTTCGGCTGGGTCCAATGCTATAGAATTCCTATTGAAAACAGTCATATAGGATAAAAGTGTATTAACATGCAAATAAACACATCAGGTCTCCACATCCAGTTTAGGTTTCCCAGTGTCACTACAAAATCCACCAGACAAATATATCATATTTAAATTGCAGGAGTGTCGTGTGTACATCATCCACAACATTGTTAAGCTTTTCCCCTATTAACGTTCATACAAGCTATTGAGATCAACTAGTCAAAAGTTTCGGTGTACTGGTACTCCTGTTGATTTACATTGTTCTGCAGAAGCAGGCTCTGTGGTAATACCTATATATAGTGCAATGAGAAAAATTGTAAAGAAATCATGGTATTAATGGAAATAAAAGAGCTGGTTCTGATTTCAGGGTAATTACAATGACTGTGATTGTTCTACACCTAGTACTATTATCAGATCAGGAATTTATATACAAACTCTGAGATATCTCATTTCATGTGGCTGTCCCAGTTGCTGTACTCTGTTCCGTATGACTGCTTTGTGTCAGTGGAGCATGAAGCATCTGGGATACGTCTTTAATACAATCAGTACTTTGGTGGCATGGCAAAAGATAGCTTAGAAGTTCCTCACTTGGGTACTTGTAATGCTGTAGCTACATAAGAAACCCCTTGCTGTTTGGTATTATGTTGATTATTTTATTTCAGTAAGTTAATTGCTTTTATCCCCTTCTGTCCTTGCTACCTTTCCACTGCATTGAAGTCTCTGAAAAAATCTGTCATGAGCAAAAGGAACAAAAAATTAAAATTGAAAAGCTTAGATGTACTCTGAGACAATGGGACTATTGCAGTGCTCGGTACTGTATGGCTTATTGTTAAGCCAATCCTTAAATGTCTTAAAAAGAAAATATTTTTTAAAATGTACTATTGCAGATGATCATGCAGAGTATAATGAAACAATCTTGCTTACCCGATGTTTCTTTCAAATCATTATATGTATATGCATTTTCAAGCTACTTCATTCACTAGTTGTTGGTCATTGTCCTACATGCTCATCCTTCAACTAACTGCTTTTCAGCGTATTTCATATGCTTTTTTATTCTTTACTCTTCATTTTGTTTTTTAAAGATGGTAATAAGGAAGCGTGAGTCCTTTCACAACCTGTCACATGTTGATTGAACCTGTCTATTTTCCAATTCAAAACAGATTTTAGATGTCTCCGAGATACCAAAAATAACAGGTTCATATTAAATCTAAATATTGATACCCAGCTCTGTGTTTCTTGTAAAGAAGAGACAAAGCTGTCACTAGCTGACCGAGTGTGCTAAAGAAATGAGAACCTGAGGGAAGAGCCACTTCAAGCTTAACCCAGACCAATGAAGTTATGTGAGTAGAAAAGAGATGCAATTTAATAAATTGGCAGAGACCATTATTGTTTCTCATATCAAGGTTATTTGTGTTCTGACTTTCAAAATGTTGCATGTTGCCTCAAAGACCCAGTGTCTGCCTCCCAGGAATTTTCCTGCGTCTGTCCAAGGCTGAGATAGATTACAGAAATTAGATAATTTATCTTTATGTCAAAACAAGTGTATATATTTTACATATTACATTTTCCATTTTAAAAGTGGCTAAAGGGCAAAGTCATATAAAAATCAAAATCAATAGATAAAGTGCTATTGACTAAAACCTTCTTAATTTACTTTAAAATAAGATTTTAGATGCAACTTTGCAGCACTTATTTTTCAGAATGTATCAGAGAGTCATCAATATGAACATTTAAGAATTTAAAAACCATACTTAAGATTTCTGGGAAAGATTTTTTTTTCCCACTGGAATTGATGTTTGTCAGACTATTTCCTTCTTCTTTCATAGAACAGGGAACACTACACAATGTATCACATATTAAGAAGAAAAAAATGTTGAGTTCAAACCAGTACTTACAGGTGTTAAGACACCTTCATCATCTTCCTCCTCTTTTTGCTCCTCCTCCTAGGTGGAGCTCCTCCTCTAGGTGGAGCTACAGATCTGCATGTGAGTTCATTAGGAAGAGGTTTATAATACTTTAATAACTTTAACTTACGTCTTACCTTCTCAATACTGTATTCAGTGAGCCATTGTTTTTTCTTAATGACTCAGAATAAAAGATTCTTTTGAACAATTTGATTAAAACAAAGAATGAAAAGAAGCCATTTTCAGGGTTCAAATTTTGGAGCACCTACAGAAGGTGAAGAAGAACATTAAAGAGGTTATACAGTAACTTTTTAAGTAAAACAAATTGACAACCATGCTTAGATTTGAAAGTTTATCAAGATGCAGTACTTACTGTATACATATGCATTTTAGAAGCGGATAACTTTTGAGGCAAATATTTGTAGACCTCTACCTCACAATGTGAAGGATCACATTTCTTTAATTGCTTGTCTGCTTTCTGATGTCATCACTTTGCATATTATAACAAAGACTACTAGATTCTGTTTTTCTGTTTTAATAGGATTCTTTTTTTCATGCTTTCTTTTTTAATGTGTGTGTGGGTGTCCCTAAGTATCAAGTCTCTGTTTTAAAACTCCCTGCACTGGCAATTTAATTTCCTTCCTTCCTTACCAGAAAACATCAAAGAATCAGAAGGATTTTTTTCTCTGGACATCCCTAGGCAGTGGCAGAACATTCCCAAACACTGCCTATTGAACCTGAGTTTTCTTTACCCACCTCCCTTCTTTCCTTATGAAAAGAGAGCTTTACAGAAATTTACAGACAGCTGTTAATTTAAATGACATTTCAAAAATCTTCAGGGAATCTGGCTGTGTCTGCGAGTCCTCCAGAAAGAAATGTGTATTGTGTATTCTAAATGTAATGAAACTGCTATCAAAAAAGTTAAAGGGGTCAAAAAACTTAACCTTTGGGATGGAATGGGTTCTTCCGTGATTTCTTATTTTCTTTTTTCATCTTGTTCTTCTTCAGTGAAGTATTGCCTCTTGACTGCAAGAAAAAAGTGAGTATTTTAGCAAAAGGAAAAAATTTTCCCCAACCCAAAATATATTGCCAGCGAACAAAATTCTAAAGAAAAGATATAAAAGATACATAAAAGAAAATCTTTTTGAATCCAGTGGTTTCACCATCTGTGTGTCTGAGTTCAAAGGGAAGAATTATGAAGTTTCTCTTGTTGATTTTAGTTTCTGTTTATGAAATGGGATCATAGTAAGGAATTCCCTCTCCCTTGCTTTTTCTCTTCTCTTTCCAAGTGGGAATGTATTCAGAATGAGTAGAAAAAACATTAGGGTTTGCTTCTGAAAAGATGGTGGAATAATTTGATTACAGTAGAACTGGAAAATGAAAGCTGTTTCCAAAGATGCTTGTCTAAAACATCTCCTTAGATATCTTCTTTTTCTTTTTTGGTAAATATTTTACCATCCGTTATTGTCTGTGTGATGTTCTGTACTACAGAAAAAAATGAAGATTATACTTCCTCTGAGGATCATTTATACTTAACAAACACCACTTTCAACTCATGAAAGTAATTTTTCCCAAAGTGTAGCTTCAGATTCAGAAAGCATTTTCTCCATATATTTGAAGTCAGAATACGATCTCCTTTTCGAACCAGGAAATATATAAATAAGTATTATTATAAACATTTTTAAATAACATCCTGTTTGTATAAATAACATCACAACCAATACACACTCAAATTTGTACTTTTCGGTAAGAGCAGTCATAAATCTGATCAGACAAGAATTGTTCACAAGCCTTTAACAGAACAGAGCTAATAAAGTGCAAAATGCCTTTCCTAAAAAAAAGTATCGTAAGTTGCAACTTAAATAATTTATTTCTCTTCATTGTGTAATTTAAGAAGTAAATTGCTTTATAGGAGGAAAATGTGTTACAATTTTTTTTCATCAGTTGTCATGTTTCTGTAATCCACTTATTTAGCTCGTCAACAGGAGTCAATGCAAGCTGAAGAATGCAACAATTATCTTTTATTCAAAGTATTGCAAAAATATGTTTAACACTGACATGAAACTAGGAACTAAGTATTCTATTTCTGGATTTTCTATTGATTTCCTGCATGTTTTTGCATGAATAATGCTTCTGTTCTGCAATGAGTGCAGCTTTGCTCCTTACATGCTCTTCACCTGGTTGACTGTGAAATGAAAGCCGTAGTCTCTCTAACTTTTGAAAGCTGTAAAAGATATAAATTCTGTCACCTATTGTATTTCCTTTTATGTAGTGTTTTGCAAATTGTCAAGTGCTGTAGAACAGTACGCGAAGACATCACGATAACTCTTAAGAAGTATCCAGCAAGTACTGGATCTGGAAGTCTGAACAAATAGGCATTAATGAGATATACAATACTAAATGTAGCAACATTAATGTTCAGAATTTCAACATATCTATGTCTTCGTGTTCAGGAATTTTCAGGCACCTGAAATTTCTTGTATAGAGGAATATTGCTTTCCTAAGTGGCTTAACTCCACTGAAAACAATGGGTCAAGTTATAGTTAAAAATATTGCCACACAAACTTTGATTGCTTGCAAGAAAAAATTAGGGTTTCAGTCAGTCACTAAGTTGGTGTGACAACTCATACAATAAAAAGGAACTTATTTAAAATTTTAAAAAGGAGAGCTATTAAACAAGGATATTATTGCATCACTCAGAAAAGAGTTAAGAAATAAACTCGGATAAAAATTCTTTCTTATGAGGTGTCAGTGGTCTAATCTTGGAAAACAATTACTTTATTCATTTAGGTTATGGAAGTTTTCTCACAGGCCTCAGAAGAATGTGTGTGGATTTTAGCTGTGTTAATCCAGGGGGAATGAAATCTTTAATCTTTTAAAAGATTATAATGTTCCTTCTTGCTTTGTAGCCACTAATATCGGGAGACAGGGGAGGTAGTTATGGCCTAGCTGATGGACATATGGTGTAGCAAAGCTCATTAGCTCTGTTGTCCTCAGCAGAAAGGTTTATTACTTAGGGGTTGATCTGTGGAGAGAGAAAAGCTGCAAGAAAATTACTGAACGTTGAGTTGCATTCCTGTATGGCTCGGAGCTTCTTTCACATATGATTGGGCATCTGGCTGATGGTCACTAGGAGCCCTTGGGCTATCCCAGCAGTTCCAAAAAAAACCCTACCACCCGGTTAGTAAGTCACATCGATTTCACAGGAAAGTTATCATAGCAGAAGAGAGCACTTGCAGGAGTAGGACACAGTCCAGGCTCATGTGCAGCTCTTTTCCTTTGGAAAAACTACTGGACTTTACTCCACACTGGCTGAAAGAACAGCAATATCTTCTCTTGCTCTGGTCTCCCCAGTGAATGCAGAAAAATTTATTCAGTTCAATTTGAGGAAAAGAGAAGGCTATGGCATTGCCATACAAAATATCCTTATGAAACTTCAGAAGGGCATTGTAGGCCAATTAGAATTAGCCGGAATATACTGAATCTGCTGCTCTGTAAACTGCCTTCTTATGCTCAGATTTGCATAGCATACTCGCATTATGTTTCGAAGGATATTGCACTTTGCATTGACTCTTGGAAGAAGGCAAGAATAGATAATCATAGCTATCTGAGAGTCGGGCCACATGGTCTAATCATTCTCATAGCCAAGTTTTTGGGGTCAGGTTTTCAGTTTCAATATTTGTTGTTATTTAAGGATTCTGCTGTTAGAAGCATGTAGTCATTCAATTTTCCAGATATACTAGAGGCACTGCCTATGAAACCGAGTTTCTCATGTAGAGGGAATAAATTGTCTATGTCTCCTGAACGTGCTGGAGTGTTCTGAGAACAGGTGCCCAAGTGCATGTTTGGGGACTGACCTTCTCATGGCTACATGGTCAGTACGCCAGTATTTCAAATTAAGAGTTAAAATTGGCAACGTGGAAGCAGTTTCACTATGTGTCTGTATCTGAATGATGTCTAACTAGAAAAACATTCTATAGGCTTGAGAAAATTTTGCTAAGTGCAAAAATGTGAGTACATGTGCTCGTGCCACTATGTTGGTTGGTTTGGTGCTTCCATTGTTTTTTAAGTTCACAGAAAAAGTAAAGGGATAGTATGCACAAAGTCATCAATAGTAAATTGAATGTTATTGACTGAGTGAGCTACCAACTCTCAGTCGTCAGCAAAAAGCAGCTCACTAATGAAGAAATCAGCCACGTGTCTGCAGTCTGAACAACTTGCCTCAGTAAGAAACTGAATAAATACAGCTCTGCCAATGGCACAAAGTGCTTCCATCTGCACAACAGAGACAAGATATAAAGGGAGTATGGAAACCATTTATGATATTAAAGAGATCTTGCCATTTTCAACCTCTCTAACCATCATCTTGTTACAAAAGACTTAAATATGTCAGAAATAAAATTTCCAGGGCATTCTCAGGTCTGCAAAAGCCTCAAGAGTCCCTTGTAATTTACATTATCAAAATCTTTAGTTAGGTCAATGGTCAGCAAGCAAAGACTGTAATTTGACTTGATACTATTTTTAAAGGGTCATGTGTGTAGTGTTACTTTCTTAATAAATCCATACTGAAGTTTTGGGAAGACAGATTATACAAAACAGAAATTGAGTTGCTCAGTTTGGGTATGCTAGGATTTTCCTAGCATCGGAGAAGAGAAATGCCACAATAATTATCACAGTTTGCATCATGATTATTTGTAATAGATATCGTTGGTATCTTTGAATCGCTGTGAAATTGACTCTTGCTTTCAGATAATGTGGAAAGACCACGTGGTGTTTGTGTTGCTTTTTTAAATGTAATTTGCTGTCAGGTCTCTTCCATACCTGTACTGTACGAAGACAGTACATCACTGAGTATACTGATTCAATGTCAAGATTTTGTAAAAGAATTAATGTTCTGGACTGAAAAATTAAACAAGTCATCTTTGCATTTTGAACAGAGGAGACTACAACAAATTTCTGTCACTCCCAGGACTGTGACTAAGGTTTTTTTTCTCTACACTTACACTGCCAAAGTATTGTATTGAGTTTATTGAGTTCACATGCTATAATAGGTGGAGACGTATGCACATTGTCACTCTCTTGCCCATGCAGGAAGTATATAACACTGGTACAGAGACTGCATTGAGTAGGCTGATAATGACAAATACAGGTTGAGTTTTGAGCTTCTTTTCTCTAGTAAATGGTATTGATTTCTCTAGATTCAATGCCATTCCAGAGTTCTTTCAGGAATGATTTTGGGTTTATGTTAATTTAAAGTGTGTTTATACAATTTTTGTCACTATGTTCTAGGTTAATGGACACCTGCTTCCATCATGTCCAATACTGTCTTGGGCATCTGTCCCACACATAATTTGTGCTACTATCAAATCTCATTACCTGCAACTGCTGTTCTTCTGTTTGTGTTTTCAGCTGACAATCCAAAATTTATGACAATGCTTGAAGACAGAGGTATAGTTCCTGAAAATTGACAAAAGCTCAGGATAAGTTAGAGGAATTGAATTACAGGGGGAAATAACAGCAAGTGGTGTACTGCTTTTTAGATTTTTAGACTGAGGAAAGAGTCTGGGGCTTTTTACCACAATTACTTAACTATCTGAACAAACTGGGAAAGAGGGTTCTTTTGAAGTCCCCCAAAATAAAGCAAAATTTAATTTTATTTCAGGCTGAAATGAACAAGAAAAAAATCAGAGTGTATCTAGCACAACTTAAAAGTAAAAATACAAGTCATCTATATATGTTGAATGAAATATTAATCAATTCAAAACTAGGTGATTAATTCTGATTCTCTTAATGTTTTTTTTCTAAAGCTTTTACAACAGCAGTTTTAAAGCTCTTGTAAAGCTTTTCTAACAGCAGTTTGACAAAACCAAATGCATTTATGCATTATATCAGAGTTGCCTGCTCTGTATCATTTTCCCCCAAAAGGTGTGAAGCAACACGTCCATCTCTGTGCACCTTCAGAAGAAGGAAATTGAAGCAGTCTTCCAATCCAGTTACTGGCTTGCTGGTGAGTTACTGATGACGCTCCTTCCAGATGTGGTAGAGTAACACATTATGACAATAATATATATATCGAATATGGTAAAGAAGCTTGAACTGTGCAAATAATGGATAATCTGCATATGTGCATCATATTTACATCATATCCTAACACCTCTTTGTACAGTATCCTTTCTATTGAAACAACAAATTGAAGGCATAGGTTAACTTGGTATTATCTCCAGATGCTCCGAGTCCTCAGTCCTCTCTTACCTACTCATTATATTTTCTATAATTTCCACTCCCACGTCCTCATTCTTTTAGGTTCTTTCCACCAACCAAACATCCTCACTGAGAATCGATCTCCCTCCCTTCTTCCCTCTCTCCTTTTCCCTTCCCCTTTCTTTCTTTCTTCTCCTCCTTCTCCTTCTCCTTTTCTCCTTCCTCTATTTTAGTGGAAATCAGAAATTATGTAGACAAAATCCCAGGGGCACTGACCTGTAAGGTTTTTTAAAGGGAAGTGGGGAAAAAAAAAAAAAAAACATCCAAGGAAATACCAACCAACATCCTTTGATAAAATTCGGAGTATACACTCGTTATGATAAGCTGTTCTTGTTATCAGAAGAGATAAGGGCCATGTCTAGCTCCTGTACAGCTAACAAGTGGGTTTACACTTCTGCAACACACCTGAAACAGGTGACATAATACACAAATGGGACATAACATGACATTCATTTTAATGCTTTTCATATTCTATGTGTTTAAATGACTGACGTGATCACACAAGTCAGTGGTTCTCAAATCGTGTTCTGTGGTTTTGTCCCCCTACCCTCCTCCAGTCCTAACCTGAAGACAGATGAAATACACAGATAATTTTCTAATAGTACTTTACCAGATATCCAGCTGTTATATTTGTTGTATTTTCCAACTCTTGGTTGAACTGAGATGGCATATTGTTGTGGTTTAACCCCACTCAGCAACCTAGCACTACACAGCTGCTCGTTCACCCTCCCTGCCCCCAGTGGGATGGGGAAGAGAATCTAAAGAGCAATAGTAAGAAAACTCATGGGTTGAGATCAGAACAGTTTAATAATTGAAATGTAATAACAATAATAATAATAATAGTAATAATATAATTGTAATGAGAAGGAAAACAATGAGAGAGAGAGGAACAAAACCTAGGAAAAATAAATGATGCAACTGCTCATCACCTGCCAACCAATGCCCAGCCCGTGCCCGAGCAGCGATCACTGCCCTCTGACCAACTCCCCCAGTTTCTATACTGAGCATAATGCCATATGGTATGGAATAGCCATTTGGGCAGTTTGGGTCAGCTGTCCTGGCTGTGCCCCCTCCCAGCTTCTTGTGCACCTGGCAGAGCATGGGAAGCTAAAAAGTCCTTGACTAGTATGAACACTACTGAGCCACAACTAAAACATGAGTGTGGTATCAACATGGTTCTCACGCTAAATCCAAAACACAGCACTATACCAGCTACTAGGAAGAAAATTAACTCTATCCCAGCTGAAACCAGGACACATATGTTGTTAGTAATGGGAAGAAAGGGAGGGAGTAGAATACATTTTATTAAGAAAAAGTGTTCTGCGGAAGTGTGTAAACTTTCTAAGCAGGGTCACTGTCACTGCAGCAACCATGGGAGCTGAACTTCAGTTTTTGCCTTCAGACTCTTTGACTGTCATAAAAATTGCAGCTCATGGCTCTGCCGGTGATCCCAGCATAGGCATGAGCCTCCTTCTGTTTCATGCTGCTGTCACTTAGGAAAAACAGTTATTTTGGAGCTCTGCAGGGGTACCATTTCTCCTTCTCTTTGAACAGAGGCAACATGTCTGTCCTCTTTGCTTCTTTTCTCTCCCCTCTCTTTGGGAGAGTAGAGGCAGTGACAGTACCACGATGAAGTGTTTGGCTGTGCCGGCAGCAATTAGCTGCTCAAACAGTTGCTTCTGTTCCCTAGAGAAAAGCTAGTAAAGCAGATGAAAGCATCCTGTGGGCTGGACTTGATCCATGGACTACCTGTAGAACCTGCAGAACTCATTAGCATCTCCTCTATTGCTTATATTCTGAGAGATGTAAAGGTATATCTAATTTAATTTAAAATTTTATATTCCTTTAATGAGACAGAGTGTGTTTCATAAGGACATTACTTGCAATACCTATAGCAGTTTTGTCAGGGTAAAATTATGTGTGTCTTGGACATAAAGTGCTTCCTAGAGGGCTTAGTGACATAAATATTTCTACTGCTAGAGAAAGCTGTAAGAAAGTCCACCAGTAAAAATTGAAGAATATGCTAAATAAGATCTTAAACAAGGCTGTATTCGAAAATAATAAAGTTTGATGACTTAATTTACAAACTGCAAAGGAAGCAAGGACACCATGTTTATGTAGAGAATCTACTTACATATGATTTATTATTTCTGAAGACTGAAAGGCCAAATTCCAAGGACTTCAGTGGAAGTTACATGAAGGATTCTGGCAGAATTACACTCCAGGATAGTAGTTAACTACCTTCTAAGCTCTTATAAGAGATATTAGAGGGTTAAATGCTTAGCTGGTAGCTGTAGCGTTTAAACTTGAGCTTGGGAAATTTAAATTCAATAAACATCCTAGCCAAGTTCTTTTCAGAAAACAAGTCTCATGCATTTTTATGTGCTTCTGTATTATTTAATATGCTACACCTTACTTAGACTTAGTCAGAGTTCTGAAAGAAAATAAAAAATACAACTGGGATAGCTTTTAGATGTACTCTGCCACATGTTATTTTGCGCAGGTGTGGTGGGTTGTCCCTGGCTGGACACCAGGTACCCACCAAACCTGCTCTGTCACTCCCCTTCTCAAATGGACAGGGGAGACAAAATACAACAAAAGGCTCGCGGGTCAAAATAAGGACAGGGGAAGATCATTCACCAATTACTGTCATAGGCAACACAGACTCGACGTGGGAAAATTGTTTAATTTATTGCCAATCAAATCAGAGTAGGGTAATGAGAAATAAAAACTAAATATTAAAACACCTTTCCCCCACCCCTTCCTTCTTCCCGGGCTCAACTTCACTCCCGATTTACTCTACCTCTGCCCCCCCGCCAGCAGCACAGGGGGATGGGGAAAGGGCGTTGCGGTCAGTTCCTCACACATCATCTCTGCCGCTCCTTCCTCCTCAGGCAGAGGACTCCTCACACTCTTCCCTTGCTCCGGCATGGCGTCCCTCCTACAGGAGACAGTCCTCCACAAACTTCTCCATCGTGAGTCCTTCCCGCGGGCTACAGTTCTTCGCTGCTCCAACGTGGGTCTCTTCCACGGGGTGCAGTCCTTCAGGAGCAGACTGCTCCAAGGTGGTTTCCTCTCTCCACAGGGTCACAAGTCCTGCCAAGAAGCCTGCTCCAGCGCAGTCTTTCCCATGGGGTCACAGCCTCCTTCGGGCACCTCCACCTGCCCCAGCGTGGGGTCCATGGGCTGCAGGGGGACAGCCTACCTCACCATGGCCTTCACCACAGGCTACATGGGTATCTCTGCTCCAGCGCCTGGAGCACCTCCTCCCCCTCCTTCTTCATTGACCTTGGTGTCTGCAGAGCTGTTCCTCTCACATATTCTCACTCCTCTCTCTGGCTTCAGTTCCACAGGTTTCAACCCCACAGTTCTTAAATACATTTTCACAGAGGCACTACCACCTTCATGGATGGGCTTGGCTTTGGCCAGTGGTGGGTCTGATTTGGAGCCAACTGGCATTGGCTCTGTCAGACACAGGGGAAGCTTCTAGCAGCTTCTCACAGAAACCAACCCTCCAGCCTCCCCCGCTACCAAAACCTTGCCATGCAAACAGAATACACCAGGTCATGTGTAGGGAGCTATCATTAGTGTTCTGTGCTAGAAATTTTGTTGTTGTTTGTATTTTTTTTTTTTTGCATTTGTGCCCTTTCTTATGACCTTGGGCCTCTACCAGCTCATTAAAAATTAAATTGCTTATTATAACCTGGCTTCATTTTCCACTTTGATCAGAAAGCACAATCGGTTCCTTAAGTGGATTTACCCATAAAATATTCTGGTAATGAGAATAGAAAAGGCAAGTTTAATAACTTTAATATCAAAACAAAAGCTACAGAAATATCACCCAGAGGATAATAACAAACATTTTATATAACTTAAATATAAAACTCCTTGCAATATGAAATTTCTGTGTTCTAGCTTATTAAATTAACATCTTTAACAATTTGAAATCAGTATAATTTCCACTTCTTCTTCCATGGATAGTGCTCCTCTCCCATCACCTTGTAAACATTACAGCATAATTTAATTTGTACCACAACTGTTTGAATTCAAAGGAGGAGGTAAAACTGTTTAAAATCAGAGAGATTTTGCTGAATGCTGTTAATTACTAACTTTTAAACTATTGCTCAGTTGTACTATGTTCATTCGTCACTTGCTCTCCCGGAATGCTGAGAGAATTTATCTCATAGGCATTTTTTCACTGAAAGATTTGGGAATGGGCGGTGGTACAAACATAACATAAAAATATTTGTAATGTGAAAGCACACATCCACTTAGTCTAGTCTCCTGTTTCTGACAGGGTCTAGTGGAAAGTATGAGAATGGAGAAAAAATATATTGATACTTGTCCAGCATATTAACTAAGCTTTCTGTACCCTTTGGCACCAGTGATCTTTCTCTTGCATATGTAACCAGATGATGTTAAAAGAGAATATTCGCATGTAAACACAAATGTTTGATTTTTTGTTATTCCCTTTTCATTAGTCTCCTTTTTCAAAGGTTTCACTCATTCTGAGAGAAGATCAAATCCCTGCAACTTAAGTGACTGGTCACAAATCATGAATGATGAATAGTTCAACTAAGCAGATCACAGTTAAGTCTTGGATTGCAAATGGTTCTGAGAAACTAGTGCGTCAAATATAACTCACGCTTGGCCATTGTTAATAAATAGGGACCCAAAACAAATAATTGAGAATAATTTTAGGAAGAAACATGAAATAAATTTGCTCTTACTAGTAAGCTAGCTTCTGAAAATTGAATTAAAATCAGTATTACTTTTAAATAAACACAGAAAGCATTTATAACATAAATAAACACAGAAAACATTTATTTTAGAATCTCATCATAATGTCATAGCTACCAGACAAGGGGCAGCAAGCTTAACATTTGACAGGGCCTGTTTCAAGCCTGGACTACCATACCTTGAAAAAACAAAGAGGCTTCAAAGCTTGTCTGCCCCAACAGAGAGGTCTTGGAATGAGATAGAGAAAGAAGTGGTGATTTGTCAACTCCAACTAAAATCCCTGAGCATACCCACAGGTGGCAAAGGGCTGGGAAGGGTCTTTTTCTTGCTCTTATCACTCATTTGTTTTTCAGTCAAGAAGGGAGTAAGATTTTTCCTTCTTTACCACATTTGCATAGTCACCATTCTTTTTTTGGTAAGATTATAATATGCAAAAATTGAAGATATAAATTAAAAAAATGAACATATAATACTTTTCAAGAAGTTTATTCCTCTACATCATTTTCAGATTGTTGGATAATGTTATAGGTGAGAATTTCCTTACTGCTATTCAAATCTTTTGTGTTTAGAACTTCACAAGAAAAACACAAGACAGAAGGAAAATATTTCACACATCTCTTTGTCCTGTTTGTAAATCTCCTTAGAACTGTCTGGAAAATTATTGAGATTTTTTTTTTTTCCTTTAAAGTATATTGTATTAGAAAGGGTCTTTGCATGATAGATTGTATTAATAAAGAGTCTGTTTATAAGAAATGTTTAATATCCATAAGTTTAACTGATTATTTAAGTTTAAAAACAAAGCTGCCTTTTGGATGGAGTGCATTAATAGTCAGCAGCCAGCTGATAATATAGAACATTTAGAGAGCTCTGAATTTGTCTCTGGATATTAATACTTGACTGAATTATTCAGTTTTGCAATCTACTATTCATGTGTGTGTATATTTATTTTTTTTTTTTAAATGAAGACATTTTCCTTGGAAAATCACAATGGCCTAAATCAATCTCTGATTTCTGTAAATAGCTTGAATATATTTCCCCACAAGATGTGTACACTGTATGCAGAATAATTTTTATAATAAATCTATTAGAATCTTTCATGTGTACAAATACAAAGAATAGCAAGATTTTTTATGTGTTCATATTATTTGTGCTCACAGTTTGGTTTATGAGTGATTTCTTATATGATGGTGATTATGCACACACTAGTATTTTTCAATCTTAGGCTGAATGTTGTATTAAATAATTTCTATTCAGAACAATAACCTGATATAGGTCAGTGATTTGAAATAAGCTTTGATCCATCATTTAAAAAAATACACTGGTTGCATATATATATTATCTAATGTAATGCTTTTGACTGCATTCTGTATTCATCATGAACAGATCACTCATTAAGGAAAAAATATTCAGTTCTTAAATTCTCCAACCACTGCCATTCACAAGTGATTAGATTAAACTAGTTTTAAAATTAGGGAAGAATTAAGGATAAGAAGAAATAATAAGCAAAAACCTGTTAAAAACCAGAGGATTCAAAATGAAGATGTATATGAATATATAGTAAAATTGATATACATTTATATATTTACACATACAAAGCTATATATATTTACATATATATGCATGCTTGTAGACACAATGTGAGATATGCTTTAAATATATAACCAGATTAATAAAGGAGACATATATATTTTCAACATTAAAAATATATGGGATAATCCTAAAGAATATTAAGTATTTTATCTGTGTATCTAAAAGAACCCTTTACTTCCTTGTCATGGGAAGTATCTAGAACTGCCTTTATGGCTTGTTCCATATATCCAATATCCTGCAATAAGTGAGCTGCTTTGTGATCGCACTGGCTTTTGTTCTCGTTGTTTAGGTTTTGTAAATAGAGCTGAAGAGTTTTGATATGTTGCCAAACATTAGCAGTATCTGGCAGTACTTGGGTTGATTGTTTCTCACACAGAATTGTAGCACTTGGGTTAACTTCCAGTAAACATATAACACTTCATAATATCTCTATTTCGGCTGACACTAAGGTACATGCTTACATGTAAGCACGTGTTCTGACCATCCCCAATCAAAGCACTGTATCTTACATTTAGTATCTGAAAAGTTACTCTTGCTCAGGTATTTGCACTTTTCCCATTATTTTCAGGTATGTAAGAGTTAGACCTTTACATTCAATTTAGTAGGTAAAAATACAAGTTCGAGTTCACAAATAGTTAGTTCCTGGTTAGTGTCTAGTGTGATTAAATAGGATTCTGGTCTGAGTTTAGAAAAGTCATGTTACCTTCATTACACTGTTTGTAAACCAATCAGCTGTTTCACCTCCCTCCCCACCCCTCATCTTATACAAGATTGAAATTGTTTTGTTTTTTTTTTCATCCAGGAGGAGTAAGTCATCTAAAATTCTGTTCTGATAAAACAGAACCGTACTCTTTTGGTATGAGGTTTGTACTTCATTATTTTTGAGATAAGCCTTTGAAAATTCTTTCTGCAGGTAGACCACGTTCACTCGACAGAGGGAACATGCATTTCTAGTGTATCAGTTTGTTTTGAAAAGACCTGTGGTTTGAAGTAACATCAGGAAAGGATTTGGTCTATTGAGTCAAATCAGTTTCTGATTATTTTTGTTCTTATGGAGACTACCCTGTTGTATGGGAATATGTCCCTGCAATGCTATTCCGGTTATCAACGCACCGAAGAACCAGTGGCTTGTTAAAGGGCAGGTAGCTGAAGGACTGATAACTTTTTGCTCTTTCTCTTTCTCTATCTACAATCCTAATAATCGCCATTAAGCATCAAGAGTCTATATATGGAAGTGCCTTTATTACAGGCACAACAATAGTTGCTTTCAGCTATTCTAACACCTGAAACTGGGGTTCACAGTTGTCTGACTTTACTGTGATTGTTATCTAGAGTGTTGTGCCTTTCAAAATTATTTCCTCTGCTCCTTTCTCCCCATTTTGACACTTTTATTCTGAATCTCCAGCGAGGCTGTGTGACTTTCTGCCATTTCCTGTTGCTGTATGAAAAACATAAACATAGCTATGGCTTTTAGCTTTCCCCATTATCCTCAAAATCATACAACAGACTTTAATGGGGTTTTTTTTTGCCATTTCCTTTATGTGCTATTTTTAAGCTTATCTATAATCGCCGTCTACACTTTGTTGCAAAATATATCCAGAAAGATGCTAAATGTTTAAAAGACTACCATCGTCATTCAGTAGAATCGAAATACCCTTTGGCAGAAAATAATAGATTATACGCAATTTGTATGTGATATTGTACTGGATGGATTAGAATTTCCATGAGAGCCTTTTAACATGACACAAAAAAACACTGATAGCTAAAGTGCTGGAGAGCACAATCAATTTTTTTTTAAATAAGAAAAATATTGGATTTGTTACTTTTTCGAGGACAAAAACTTTTCAAGCGACCTCTAAGGAAAAAATCATTAGGAGAAGTTTCAAGCCCTTGGAAAAACTTTCTCCCAGTCTAGGAAGACAATTTCATTTGGAGTCAGAAGCAGAACATGGGTTCTTTTACAGTGCAATTACTTAATCAGTGCTTCTGAAAATTAGCCTGAAATACTGCATAACTGAATGGACCTCATTCTTCCTTACAAAAAACAAAGCTCTGTTCATTTAACACATATAAAATAAAGGATACCACTTTCACTATAGTGCAGTACTCTGCAGTGACTAGTTTCATTCAATAAGAATTTTAATATAATCAAAAGATATATTGTAAATGAAAACACATCATTGCCAAAGAATGTACTTTCAAGTTCATGGTTTTAGTCACATTAATCTTTGGGAATATTTTTGGTATATCTCCCATTTACTCATCAGTTAAGAAGTTTGTTGTCCCTGGTGACATTTCACATAACAACAGTTCAGATGATTTCCAGTTCAATTTAAGTGATGGAAAAAACTCTTACCAGTGTAACACAGATTTTGCAGCTGGTTTGTTTTTTTGGGGTTTTTTGGGGTTTTTTTTTTTTTTTGTTTTTTTTTTTTTTTGTAGTGCACCACAAAAAGAACTTGGAGTAGAAAGCTGGTATTTGTCAAACAGTAACCCTCACTGAGCAGTCCTATGCTTTTTGTGTTTTGATAAGGTACCAAGCATTATATGCTGCATACAAAACCTAGGCAATTGTTTTGTAAATACACGTTTGACTTAAGCTATAACGAGAATTACTAATGGTGTTCATAGAGTGATGTAAATGTCTGCCAAGACACCTCTGTTGATATTTTTATATTTTCTTAAAGGGTAATGGTAACAAAATCTTGTCTAGTGATCTGCAAAGTTTGTGTTTGTGCCTACTCAGAGGCATGGCAAGTGCTTCAGAGTCACTGGAATGAATAGAAGATTTGCAGTTTCAAGTGCCATGGAAGAGGACTCATGAGGAATCCTATTGGTTTTTATCATACCAAGTTTTGTAAAAGCTTGCAGGATAATGTAGGAAAATCCTCTGGGAAAAATCCAGGGCAATTCTTTTAATTGTTCATTGATCAGTTTTCAGTTCATTTGACAAATGAATTCTGTAATCATAATTTTCTTTTTTTTATTACTAGGATAGCCATTCACTATAGTGTGTTATGGAAGAGCAAATCTTTGTGGAGTAAATTCAAACCAAGGGAATCTCTTACTGGTTTCACGATCTTTGTAACACAGACTGCTTACCACATCTGAAATAGCAGAGCTTCTTATATTGTTTACTGACAAATTATCATCTATGATGATATTTTAAATGTTTCTTAGTGTGTTGCATGGTAGAAAGTTTTCTGCACAGTTTTAGCCAGGTAAGTGTGTGTTAGACAGCAGGAAGACAGTGAAATCTAAGGAAGATGATGACCAAAAAGATCCAAAGAAAGATGTTTCATGCTATGTGCAGCATAGATGTAATATTTCACGTAATGGACTAATATACAATCTTTTTTCATTTTGTATTACTCTCCACATTGCTGAGTCTGTCTATTAAAATACAGAACAGTTATAAAAACTATAAAAGAGCTATTGCATCTATTTCAGATATGCTCTGGAAAATCCTGGAACACAAAAGATGCTGAACACATCTTCCTTAGCATTTTTCCTTATAACTTGCCCTTTTAAATTATGCCTTTTAGGTATTTTGTCTAGCATTTATTTCATAGTTCATACATAATTGTGTTTGTGTATTTAGTAATAAAAGAAAAATAGAGGTTTTTTTTACTCTGACATGCTAGTTGGTTTGCACTAATAGTTAAATCAAAACATGACTTTCTACTTAAGAACTATATTGATAGAAAGATGAGTGTAAAGTGGGGAAATGTGAAGTTAAGGTGTATATTACTTTGTTCTCCGCTTGAATTATCAGACTATTTTCAATTTATGGTCAAGCATTTTATCTCAGGTTGTATTAGGACCTGGCTTGGGTTTTTTTTTTTTATAAAATATATGACAAGCACACCTAGTCCATGAAATCGTGCACATGAAAAAAATACGTTATGCTAATGTGCCTTAAAAGTAAGTTGATAACTGTATTTGCTAAAGCATTTGTATACTACACATTGATCATATAATGTACAATTCACAGGGCTAGTTAGCAACAGTTTGCCTTCACTCTTCCCCTTTCTCTTTTCTTCCTTCCTCCTTCCCTCTTCCCCCTTCCTGTCCTCTATGCTTGACAAGACACTGCCTTCTAATTTTCTTTTCATGAGATCCCCTCAGGCTACTGCTAATTCTGGAAGAAATAAAAAGCTGGAAATCAGGCAGAAAACTGATGTGCTTACAGTTTAACCTGTGTTGAAAGTTGTTGGCACATGGAGCAGAGCTGGCGGTATCTTTATTTCCTGTGAATCACCCAGAGACAGAAATTGGTACTATGAGCACAGACTGTTTCCTCCTAAGATCCTCAGTTCCATGGCGTCACAGATTTAAAGCTTCCATTTACTGGAATTTTATGGCAATTTCTAGACTGGCTAACTCCAGCAGTGGAGTGGCTGAAAAAGTTTGTATTAACTTCAACACCTGAATATCCCTCACTACTAGATAAGGATCTCTGAACCTGACACTCAAACATTAGCAGTACTTTTCAAACAAGACCTTTCTGTCCAACAAGACCACCACTGACTGTTTAGTTGTGGTTTTGCTTAAGAAAACTCATTGTGTAACCAGATTAATCCCATTAATAACATCTTATTTAAATAGAATAGAACATTCCAGCAAGTAAGCTGTTATAAGTGAATAATCATTAAAAATATTTCAAGAGATAATATATATTTATTTGTTGCTTTATTCTTGCCATGACACATAACAAGAGATGCAATAACTGTTTCCTGCAGTCTTTGCTTGAGTGGCTTACTCTGTCTCCATGGAAATTAGGAGAATGTCCCTTTATAAGAAATCCAAAGTTCATCCTATATTTGTGTGCAAATATTCAAGAAAGCAGAGTTAATGTTGTATTTGCAAGCTTAGCATTCTTTTAATGTATTTTGCGCACAGAATTAGAAAAGATTTCACATTCAGTGAATATGAACACCTTAATATACACACACTAAAGAGTAATATGTCTTAAGTAATGGGAACAGATTTTCCCAGAGAAAACCTTTGTGTTATGGGGCACTTCTGATGACTTTTTTATTACATTTTCTTGAAAACATGTGCCTTATGATGGTAATTCAAATACGAGAACAGCTGCTTTTCAGAAGATGTAGAGAAGTATTATTATGACTGCAAGCAGTTGCTTAAAGTTTGCTTCACTTTTTTTTTTTCATAGAAATCCTAGAAAAATATGAGTAGAGACATCAAGTGGCTATTCAGTCAATGCATCGCTCATCCTCCTCCGAATCAAGGTCAGTCATACTCAATTTGTTCCTGACAGATGTTTGTCTTACCTTTTTTTTAAAAAAAAACCTACAGTGTTTGAAATTCTTTCTGCTCTACAGACAGTGTACTCTAGTAATTGCTTGAAAGAATAAGAATAAAATAAGAACAAAAGTTAATATCAGACTGTGCAGAAGAAATGCCTGTATGTCCACTGTTTTTTCAGCTGTATAACATTTCTGATTGCATGTTCTGCTTAAAAACAGACATTAAAAAATCTTGCTATAACATGATTTCAGGAAGAAAAGCTGCTGCAGTTGAGACAGAGTTGGTTATCTTTCAGTGGATAATTTTGTGGTTATCTTTACTTAGATGGAGTAGATTTTGGGCGAAATTCCCTAAGATTTCACTGAAGTTGTGATTTAAGTCTTTGGACCTGAGGCAAAGTACGTACTTAAATTCTTCAGCTTTATTGGTCTCTGTGGGAGTTAGACTCCTCCTGAATGACAGATTCCACACAAGTATATACCATATGTCTCACTCGTATGTCTCAGCTACTGAATGCTTTGAAATACCTAAGAAGGTGCATCTGTATTCGCGAGGGGATTGATCTAGAGTGCTTTACAGCTTAGCTGAACTGGGACTAAGATTAGAAATGAAGATGGAGGGAAGAAAGCACCAAACTCAAATGCACTAATGTTTCCTTCCGTGGAGATGAGGCTTTCTCTTTCAACTGCAGAGGGGGATATCCCTACTCATATAGCCGGGCTGAGACTGGATGCTAAATGTGTGGCAACAGAGGACAGGAGTGACCTGAAACGATCTGGAATTCTCTTTACAAGAATATAAGCTGTAACTTTAAAAAAAATTCCTAAGTTTCCAAGTTTGCTTATAACAGGTGTTTATAATGTCTTTCTAAACATATGGATGTTTTTAAGGATTTCTCCTTAAGGACCTATCTATATGAATTACTCCCATTGCACAAGACATTTCCTAAACATTCTTGAATCACTGGATTCATCTCCATCTCTTTTCTTCAGGGGATCATTTTCTTGATGCAAATTGCATCTGTCAAAAGGCAAAAAAGGAAGAATCAAACATTCTAATGGACTTTTATGTACCACACACATAATTTTTTGAAATAGGGCGGTATATTTTTCCTATTGCTGACTTTTCTGCCAGAAATTGTAACATATCTCCTCATAAAGGGAAATTTCATATTTCAGTTTCTAAACTCAGCTGTTATGTACAGCAAAGAGCACATCTCTATTAGCCGAACAGAGTGAGAGTGCTGCAATTGCTACNTAGCCGAACAGAGTGAGAGTGCTGCAATTGCTACGCAGAAGAACACAAAACTCAGTGTTTGAAAGGGATGTAAAAACTCTCGTATTCCTCTGCAAGGATGGATTGTGCTCAGTACACATGAATCGTCCAAAGCAGCAAGTAAGAATGCATCACTAGTTTCTCACCATGAAGCACAAGAGAGCAGGAAATGTGAGCGTTTTTATCACTGCCAAATACAAAGGCGGTTTTAAAGAAGGTGGTATTACACCCTGAAATACTTAAATGTAAAGCTTTTAATCTGTGTTTAGCTGTGATCAGCTCTACTGGTACTTCTCTATGGAAATTTTCTTATTAGTAAATACAAAGGCCTACTACTAAAAATACTCAAAGCAGCCCAAACAAAGAGTTTTAAAAGTTTATTACTACAAAGGAGACATTTCTTTGAAAGCCAAATCTTTAATAGTTTCTGTAGATTTTATTGTATGAATAGAAAGTAAAATCTGTGCACGCTGTATTTTATAGTTTATATTCTCAGTCTGGAAACAAAATAGCAATTGATAAAAAGCAATAATGCACATTTTAAATATTTAAGAAATTTATGGTTTTACTATTTGATTATCAGATTTTATGTACTCTATGCTTATCTTTTTCTAAGGTAAAAAGTAGAATGGAATGTTCCTACAAATAGTGTACAGCTGGACTATCATAGGTTTACCTCATAGAAATGCCTTGTAGGAAAATACAGTGTAAAGTACACACCAAAAACAAAGTAGAACTTTGCAAGATATAGCTTTAAATATACAATCACTTTGTGTGATGCAGACTTTGAATCATTGAATCATTATTATGTTGGAACTTACAGAGTTGGTGAAACAAACATATTTGCAGTAGCACACTAGTTACAAAGATGGTGCTATGCATTTATGGGAAAATTCCATTTTTTCTGGTTGCCTGTAGATACATTTTTTAACTGCATAACTTCATGTTTCTTAAATGAGGGAAACTTATTAGAATGAGAGCT
>VZTL01004529.1:696-18274 GCA_013400535.1 Scopus umbretta
ATTTTTAATTTAAGGTTTTTTTTCAATTCCAAAATGACTGTCCACTTTACAATTTTTGCATTATATCTGGGCTGCAGAACAAAGTCAGGCTTTTCACACAAGCCTCTGTATTGCTATTACAATTTTCTTTGTTGTGGCTCTTAATGGATTTTCCCTTAGCAAGAAAAATGTACACCTTTATAGAGAAAAGTATTTTGAACATAGAAATATGACCAGCAGCATCTCTTTCTGATATATAGAAACTGTAGTTACTTACTCTCTCAAAACCTGAACTGTTTTCTGCACGGAAGCAGCTTTCAAAGAATCTAAGATGAGTATACAAGGTCTGTACACAACAAAAACAAACAAACAAAAAAATCACTGTAGTCTTTCATTACCAACATTAGTGAAGCAAATTTTGAATACAGCTTAACAAAAGCATCAATATCTGAACAAACAAACAAACAAGTTCCTACAGCTGTGGCTTTAAGAGAAATAACTGAATGACTGCAGAATTTCTTAATATAATTTAACAATACAATATTAGTATGAAAACAGAAACATACCTTTTACAAATCTGCCTTTTGGAATTACTTAGGGACATCTGAGAGAAGAGAAAATAAAAACAACATTGAAAAAACTACAACAATTATAAACTCAAATGTCTTCACAGATTTAAAGGTAAAGCCAGAGAGGCTCCCCTTTCAGAAAGGGAGAAACTGATAAATAATTTTTAAAAACACAGAAAGCATAGCATAGGCAACATAGCTGGCAAAGGAGGACTTGGCTGATTCAAAGTGCCTTGCGCATTGCAGGCCTTGCTGCAGGCCACATAAACATCAACAGCTGCTGCAAAAAAGATGAAGCAAAATCACTTGGTCTTGACCAATTCTCAGAGCCTTCAGAAAAGGAGTAATACGTTTCCTCTCTCAGTACAAAAAGGCACTTACTTTAGAAATACCTGAATCCAGGACTGAAGCAGAAGCAGCAATTTCATTGCCACCTAGTACAAAAGAACAAATTAAAAAGTCTTAAGAAAATATTTCCTAACCAAAATATTCTCAAATTCATGATTATCAGTATTCAAAAGATGATAGTGAAGTACAAACTGATTTGGCTTCCCTTCTCAATGTTCAATGTTCAGCAGAGTTGCTGAGGGCCTTCCTTCCTGATAAAATTCTTACTGAAATCCAAGAACCTTCCACTCATGGTGGGATCTGAACCACTGATTTTACATGTCCCTTCCAGTATTTTCCAGAGTTGTGGACTACAAGAATGCAGTGCAGTCCTTGCTATGCATGGTATTGCAAAAACATATTACACCAATCTTGACGTGAAAAATACCTTTTAAGACATCATCTCTCTCCTTCAAGGATTAAGACACTATTAGAACTGTATATGGCTTGACATAATTTTCTTCTAGATTACCTACCTTTTGAGAATAAACTTCTGTTAGCATCCATTTCTTCTTCATCCTTGCAGTTACAAGGCAAGGCCAACACTGAACCAGTTCTAGTGTTCTTATTCTCTGACTGAAGTGGAGACTGTTGAAGCTGGTGATATAATGAATCCTGATGGGGATGCTCCTCATACACAGCTTCTTCTAACCAAGGAAAACAGATAACTGCAATGTACCAATGAGACCTGCCCAGCAGTAGGGAGAGGGGAAAAAAAAAAATCAAAAAATGTGTAATGTTTGGTTCTGAAAAGGATATGAAAAGTTTTTATAACATCGAGAGCTCATGGACACCTGTTCTGTGACACATAACTATCACTGCCATATTCCTTCATGGCATCCCGTACTAATCATGGCGTAACATAATTTTTTGGTGGCATAACAGCAAAAATAAATTAATAATTCCTTTTAAAAAATCCAGCAAACCCACCACAGCAATTTATCCATGTCTCACCACCCATTCCACACTGTAAAAAAAAAAAAAAGAAATAAAATAATCTGTGATGGTGATCCCAGTNAAATCTGTGATGGTGATCCCAGTTTTTAATATAGCTGAGGGTATGGCATGCCTCTAACCTTATCCCTTTCTGCAGCTGTTCTGCATATGTAACTCTCAATGACTATTCAGTTTTACTGGAGTTTCCATGTGCAGGTCAGTTATTCAACCAGGCCAAGGCACAGACCATGGAAGTACTACTCCTGATCCATTAACACTGTGAGTTACTGTGATTTCTTTGTAGAAATATTACTTAAGGGCACAGGAATCATCTTAATGACACATAAATTACTTTGAAAAATACATAAAAGCAATTTTCAGTAAAACAAAAAACAAAGATGCAAAATTTACTGAAGTCAACTAAATAAGAAGTTTAACTTTTGAAAAGACTTCAAAATTACTCATTCCGCATCTGTTACTTCTTCAAAATCTAACGTGTTCATTTCCAATGATCCAAGCTTACAGCCTTGCATTTTTTTATCACAACATTCAAAATATTTAAATCTTTAAATATCAGAAAAGGTGTCTAAAACATATAGACTTACTCCTCGTTCACAGGCACAAAGATATAATCTTTACTGAAGATGTTTATATGACGAGTCCATGTTCTTACTCTTCTGTGTCTTCTCTGTGCCGCTCTGCAGAAACCAAATTACAATTGTTGTTCAGATTTGTTCTTTTTAGTTAAAGCAAGGTATAGGGAATAGGTACAGAGAGTACTCCTACTTCTTCCCAATCCCTCAATGGGTTTTTCATTTACTCTTAAAGTTCCCCGACAGAGGGGAGAAAAAAAAAAAAATCAGCACACCGTTAAGCCCAAGTGACTAACAAGCCATTTCCAAACCATCTTAAAACTCTTCTGGAAAAAATCATCCAAAGATTTGAAAGGATTTCTTGCAGTTATTTATCCAGTAATTATTATTTACTACACTAAATGCAAAAATCTCAACAGAACACCAGCCAGTGTAAAAACAGATCTGTAGCAGTTTACAAACATTCATGAATTAAAACTTCACAACACCACTTTTGAAAGCCTGTCTGAACAACCTTACCTTTTGAAGGAAAAAGCTAAATGCCTTGCATAGGATCATGCAACACACCTGTAGCAAAGCCAGAACTGAAACAGATTCCTTCCAGTTCTGAGCTTTAAATGCTGGAGCATATTTAATTTCCAGTCCTACAGATATAAAGCATGAGGACCAGATACTAGGAGAATACGAAAAATTTGAGAAGAAACCTAAATTTAGATTTTCAACTTTCTTAGTTTGCACAAGTTGAAATAGAAACCAATGGTTCATAGAACTTTGTTCCAATATGAGCTGAAAGCAAAATTCACTCTACTCAGGAGATATCCCTGTTAATGTTCTGATTCCATCTGATCTGTGTTCAAGAAACGTATCTTCAATGTAGGAGGAACAAGAGAAAAGGACTGAGGAATGGAAAAACAAGCTGCTGTGGGACTCTGCACGGGCCAGCATGAAGTGAAGACTTGCTGCAAACTTCCTCTGCTACATGACTCTAGAAGCACTGGGAACTTCAAGGCGGCAGGCACGTTTGCAGCCTGGGAAAGCACATGTAGAAGGAGCGTTCTCAAACTACTGCCTAAGCAGTGTGAAGAAAGAGAAGCAAAGGGTCTTTAAGTTCAGTCGCTATATCAGTTGAGATTAATTTCATTTACAACAGTACAGAGCTCAATTTTCCACTATCCATTTGCCAAAAAAACCCCCACAGAAACAAACAAACTCCAAACTACCTGTAATCATCAGTTAAGTATCTAAGCCCAAACACAAAACTAGTGTTTCCAAAGCTATCTCCTGCTCTGGAGCAGCTACAGTCCTTGAAATACGGTGAATTAAGAGTGCCATTCTATACCTTCAAGAAGGTAATAGACAGTTCAGTCTTGTAAAAGGAATCAGATCAAGGCACAACAAAATTCTTAGTGTGGATAATTTTATCTCCACCTCAGAACATTCAGGGTCAGAAGACAGTATAACAATGGAAGACATTCTTACAAGCACAGCTCCTTGAATTTTTGAGACATCTTTGAAAATATTACAGAAGTTGCATTTTTTTCCCTCTAACATAGCTTTCACCCAACAGTGACTGTAATACAAACAAGATGGCACACCTCTTTGTGCAGGTGGCCTGGTTTGCCAGTAGAATGAAAAAATAAAATTTTTTTTTATCATGGATGATAAAAAAAAAAATCACTTCAGAGAAACAGAAAAAAAACTTTGATAAGCTGAATGATGAAAACAGAATGAGAGTTGCTGGCAGATCATCACTGTAAGTGAAACGGCAGGGCAAGCTCCACTCTCAAACATCAGTGTTGAGAAGGAACGGGAAGTGTGCTAGGGATGGTCCTACCCTTTATACAGTCTTAGCTGGCAACACAGAGTGATACAGGCAGGGTTCTTGAGCTCTTAATGATACCTTTTTGTGAAACTCTCCAATTCCAGCGTGCTTAGGTGTTAAAAACCAAATGTACAAACTTGATGTGTACAAAAAGTTTCTTACTAAAAATGTCATCAATAATTTATTACCAATATGCAAAATGAAATATGTGGTAAATCTAAAAATAATTTTAGAAGTGCAATTTCTTGAAATTATGCATACCTTGCAAAACTGTTTATAATAAAAAGATCAAAATACATAAATAATTGTCTGATTCAGATAAAGTTGGCAAAAGGTGGTAACATTTTCATTCATATCCAGTACGAATCACATGTAGATGTTAATGAAAAACAGTAGTATAATTAAATCACGAGTTACAATGTTTAACCACTAATTCTTTGGAGAACACTGATTACTCTCTTAAGTGCTAATTAGGACACGATCTGCAGAACTTCAACGTGGCATCAACAGACAGCTTATTCCTGGTCATAATGGCATCTAAATTAACTTACGAAACTTTGAGATCCCCCTCAGAGTTTTTTTCCGTCCTGGTCAGGCACTTATAGAAGAAACTGCTAAAAATGTGTGTACGATCAGCAAGATGTTTTGGTGCCTTCTCCAACAACAGGTATCTACCAAAGAAAAAAAGAAGGAAATTATTAAATTCATTTTCTAGAAAGTACCATTACTGATAAAAAAGAAGGACAATTATTTTATGATTTATCATAGTCAGGTTATGCTTACTATCAGTTGCCTTCACAGCTGCTAATCATGCCAAACTTTTCCCACTGCTCTATTTTCAATATCCACATGAGTGGACATCATCAGAGGTTGTAACAGTCAAGCAACTACTAAGAATGCAGTTATTTTTTATCTCAGATTTGTGCTCCAGTATTAATGCTTCCAAATTTATTTTTAAAGTTAGGTATAATAGCCCTTGCAATTAAGACAGGCTTGAAAAGGTAACCAAGTATAAGCCTATGGAGTATTATACGCCTGTGTATACAAAAAGCATAGAACAGTTCAGTACTGTAAATTGTCCATTTTACTTCTACAGGTTATGCATGTAAAAGTTAAGACAAATATTCTACAGGTATTCATTCTGTATGATTTTACTGTTGATCATTTTATTATAAACATCAGCTAGAGTGGTTTATTCTGTCATCCTAGAAGGCCAAAGCTCTCATAACTGCAGTCATCCTACACAAGGTGCCTCCTGATGACTTGGGCAACACAGTCATGCATGACACAGCTTGTAACACAATGAAAACTGAGAACATGGGAAGTCTTAACAAATTTAAAACGCAGAAGGGTTTCTGCAATGATTGCATTAAATTCCTTTACTCAAATCTTCCTTTTCTGGAGAGATGAAGCTACAGCTATTCAGAGGACCGTGCTGCATGATCTATTTCTAGCTCACAGCAAAATACAGGCAGCTTTGCTATAAAACCACATCGAAACACTCTGGTGAACGTTTCCTTTCCCACTCCTCTAGACAAGAACTAGCTTCCTATTGCTCACAGTTACCACAGCCATGTTGGATGCCAAGCAAAATGGAATTCTTGCAGACAACCTTCAAAAGGGCCAGAATTCTCCTTAGGTTTAAGTCAGCACAGGGAAAATAAACCTCAGCTGTCGGGAATGGTGGCCCACAATACTGGTTCTGGAAAACTTGCTTTCACGAGCAACTTTAGCAGGATGGCATGAAGCAGGTAAGCCAAGCACAACAAGCAGTATTAGCTGTGTTCCTTTCTGCAGGAACTGTTCATCAGAAGAATTCCTGAACTCTTGCATAGAACAGCAGAGGATGCTCCACTTTATGCAACCTCAGTAAATAAACTACCTAGTACAGACCCTCTACTTTGTTCAAGTGCTTAAAAGTGCTCAGCACTTTGCTCTGTGACGTTGCCAAGAGGCATTTTTCCCCCAGCTGTTCTGCCTGGATTGCATCACAGCCCTTTAGAGGGACAAGAAGAATGAAACTGAAACAAATGAAACTGCTGAGAATACATAAAAGCTTTAAAAAAAGCCCAACTTTCAAATTCATCATACTTTTACTTCTAAAATTGTTGTATCATATTTAGTGACCAACATTTACAGTAACACTCAAATCCAGATCAGGTCCCAGAAAGAAGGGTACAATTAAGGCTGTGATTACTTACTTAAGATAGAAATCAATGATGACATCATTGAGAAACTCTCCATATTCTAAGCACTCTAGGTCTTCTCTTGTGACTCCCAGTCCTCCTTTTGCAGGTGGGGGTGGATAAACAATTAAACTAGAAAACACAAATCACATTGTAACAGTGACAAACTGTGTTTTACATGACATTCATCTTAGTATGGCTGTTCCACATTTACAAGAGTTTCTAGAAAACCTGTTAAAAGCGGTAGTTCTCAAAACTGTTGAGTAACTCAAAAGTCCTTTACCATTTCTTCCTCCAACAGTTAAGTGTTACAAAAGAAATATGCACCCCACCGCAGACTGAAATGTTGAGAAACTTTTGAAACAGAGATTATTTTTTGTGTTCATCTTGTTTTTCTATTTTTGATAAAAGTAACTGACAAATGGCAATATAACATGGGAACAAATACTAGGGGACATATTTTCAAATGGTATGAATGAACAGTGAATTTCTATCCATTAAGACTCCAGTAAGGACTCACACATTTCCCAGCAGGACATGGGTTTACGCACCATGCAGTTTATGTACTCTAAGTGGCGTGAAACTGCCCAAGTTACTTCTAATGCTAGTATTTAAAATGTATTTAAAAAGCTTTAGATTTACAACCATATTACTTAACTAGAACCATGAACTGAGCGTGCTTGCTGTTGCAGAAACAAAACCAACTGCTATACTGTCAGGAAAAAAGGTAATGGCAAAAGGCAAGAGTTCTTAAGAGCAATTTACTTCACTAATGTTTGCAGCATTAGAAATAAGAGGACTAACAGCCTAGTGCAGACAGAACTGAGGCATGTCAGTGCTCTCATCGTATCTTCCTGCATTACACATTTGTGCGTTCTCATTTTCTAATGTATTTTGTTAACCAAGCTCCTGTACTAACTAGTAAATTGTATGACAAACTAGTTATAAATACATTGCAACAGAACAGTGAAAGAAAACATTGTTTAGATTTAAAAAAAAGGCTCAGCTTAAGTTAGCAATAGTTTTGCTGTGATACGGACACTCACAGAGGCTGTGAGGTCCCTACCCTCCCACTGATGCATCCATGATGGTTGCAGTCACAACCAGGTGTTCTCTAATTTCTGTGAGATTTCCAGTCATCCTGGAACACGTCCATTTTGTCTGTTAACTACTAGGAGGGAAACAGGAATAGCTACATTCATTCTTGCTGATATTGTAGATTTCTAGAGTATCTTTCACACACTTTCAAATCAACTAGAGAATGCTTTCATTCCAGCAATCTGTTTATTCCGTTTGCTTTATTTTCATCCTCTCGTTTATATGAAATATACTTACTTCTTAACTGCTCCAGTTTCTCTTACTTCTTTCCACTCTTCACTCAGTGCAGAGGACAGAGAGATAGAATAGCAACCACTATTCTGCTTATTTGCAAGGGCATAACTGGGTCTGGCCACTTTTGGTTTTGATTCCTACCAGAAAAGACCCAAACAATAACAACAGTAAAAAGCATTACACAGCTTGATGTGTAAAACAGAGCACATAAAAACCAAGCCTGAAGCCCACAGGAATATCCTGCATCACTGACGAGGAATCTTGCTGGAGAGCAGAAGTGTAAACATCAGTATTTAGGCAAATGTGCCACTGCTCAGACAATAAAAAAGTGATGTCCCTTTTAAAATGATGACAGGTCTTCATCTGTTCATAACCTCTTTCTAAAACAGTTTAAGCATTATTCAGCCAACTGATGCAGAACTGGTTTTGGAGAAGAAACAGGACCTGAAATGATGTATGCTTGGAAGGTTTGAAAATCTAGTTCTTAACAACTTGCCTAAAAATAATACAGATTTGAACTGGTTGGCTCAATTTTTAAGTTCCCAGTTTCATAGCCAGATTGATCTGTTGTCTCTGTGCTTTTTACTGATGGGAACAAACATATGTAATTTCTCAAGTGACAATGATGTGGGGTTGGGTTGAGACATTTACTCCTCAGGACAAGGTATATTAACACACTAAATTGCACAGTCCCATCTCGTCAGCAGCCTTGAGAATCATTTGGCATTTCAAGCTGTGGAGACCCCACAAGAATGCCTAGAGGTGTCTGGAATGAGCAAGATACACAGCTCCTCCTCTGCTGCACCCCTTTGCTTACAGCTCAACTGAAAAATGGCTCCATCACTCATTACTTGATTAACTCCCAACTTGCTGCCCTGCAGACACCACAAGGGCAGGAACTCCCTGTGGTTCTAGGCATATGCAGCCATGAGTCAACCTAAAGCTTCAGTATTTGCCACTTACTGATAAGGTCTATACGCTATCCCTCTGTGGACACAATCTAGTTTCTGCAAATCTTGTCCCATTGTGAGAGAGAAATAACAAACATAACTGATCTTTTTTGAGCTATGCCTCAAGAAAGATTAAGAAAAGATTAAGAAAGATTTTATTTTCTGTAACTGGCTTATCTAAAATTTACTAGAATATGTGAATGCCAACAGGTGGCGATGAATCAAGCAACAGCAACTCACTAACCTGAACTGTAGGCTCATGAGCATCTGAGGTATTCTCTTTCGGCATACATTGCTTTATTAGATCCTTGCAGTAATTCACAAAAGAGCTCTCTTCAGGAGAAAGGTCCTTAAGCAAGGGCAACGCTTGTTTCAAAGACAAAAAATCAAGGAGATCTGGTGCTCTGTTCTTCTTGCTCACATCTGTAATTAGTTCAGTCAGTCTGTCTTCTTCCCGTTCTGTGAGTGTTTGGGACAATTCAAGAAATACAAATTCACTGTATTTGGCTGGAAAAAGGAGAGAATGGATAGCATTAACTACAGGTTATGCAATAAGACACTTGTCTGCATACTCACAAAGGAGCATAGAGAGATAATAGCAGGAGAGGGAGCACAAATACCCTGCCAGGTTCATTACAGTGGCCATCAGCCCACCAAAGGCCCACCTCCACAAGCCCAGAGGAGCACAGGGGCACAAGGGCAGGGAGGAACCCAAATTAAGGACTGGGAGGAAGGGACACTCAGTCTGGGCCCTTCCCAGGGCTGTCCCAGGAAACCCTCAGCCCCAGTGTCCAGACCTGAAACCCATCAAGATGAGTCAATGCCAGAGCACCTTCTGGGCTGAGCGGGGATGCTGCTGAGATGTATGGCACGTATGATGGGATGAAGGGGAAGACCAATTTGGGATTGCACCACACTTATTATGGGAAATTTCAGGGAAGAACCAAAGGCAGGTGAAGGGAAGCATTTAGGTGATTTGGGGAGGAACAACAGTGGAGAAAATAGAGGGCTAAGGGCATAAAAAGTACCAGTCGCATCTAAATACTTTGCTAGTCAGTACACCTGTCTGGCCATGCCCTGTGCATTGATCAGTGCAGTCTATCCTGGCTTCTTATTAAATTCCTTTCTAACTNAGTGAGTGCGCATGTGCAAGTGAGTGTGTGATTGTTAGGGAAGATCAAGCCAAATTAGGCGAATGGGTGAAGTGCCCTGGGAGCCAGGTGGGTGATCAGGTCCCTAAGGGACAGCTCTGACAGTGAGACTGCCTGTGTATCTCTAAGGATGAGAGCACAGGGGCATCAGCTATTGGGACCAGGGGAGTCCTGGCCAGCCATGTGCCTGCGTGCACACAGAATCACTAAGATTGGAAAAGACCTCTGAGATCATCTAGTCCAACCACCAACCCAATACGATGGTCTGTACCAGCAACAGGCAGTGGCCTTGGTGGCTTGTATGTCTGGGTGCCAGCAACTGGGGAGACTGAGTGTCTGAGCCCAGCTGACAGAGGGATCCACCTTGTGCATATGTGTGTGTGTGTATATGTATTTTCTCACTAGTGGGTCTCCATCCTCCTCAGCCAGGGAGGGGAGCAGGATGAGGCTGTTGGTGCTGCCTGTGTTTATATGAGTGCTGTGTGTCTGTGTTATCTGTGTGGCCAGCTATGTATGTATGTGGTGTTTGTGTGTGCTCTACCTACTGGGATTACACCTTCAGCCTTGCTACTGGTTGGACCTGGTGACATGGAGCTGCAGCAGCCTCACCCCCCTCAGGCTGTCAGATCCGGCACAATATATTTTCCCCTAATATTAACACACTAAGAAGGCAGAGCAGAATCATAGCAACCATTTCCACAATCTGTAAAACCACCACTGATTTGTTTCAACAAGTCTCTACACACATTTCAAAATATTTACATTACTACATATTCAAAAGGCGTAAAACATTCAAGCACAGAAATTTAGTAACAACTCCTGAAGGTTTCTCCTACAACAAGAATGTAATCAAGGTAAAGAAACCTAAGATTAAAAAGTGCCTCACAGCTTCATACCCAGATTCTACTCATGTCACTGGGAGCTGTGTCTATAGAAGCTACCAGTAACTTGAATAAACTTACATCAAAGGTAACTCATTGCTAAAATTTCACTCAGTAACTCACTTCAAACTACTCATGCTCCTTGTATAAAGTTAACAATACTTACAATTTTTCTTCATACAGGTGGTGATTGTACAGGGTAAACGTACTGTTAAATTTCACACAGGCAACTCTGACATCATCTCATTTTCATAGAATCATTAAGGTTGGAAAAGACCTCTGAGATTATCTAGTCCAACCATCAACCCAACACCACCATGCCTACTAAACCGTGTCCTGGAGCGTCACATCTACACGGTTTTTGAACACCTCCAGGGATGGTGACTCCCTGGGCAGCCTCTTCCAATGCCTCACCACTCTTTCAGGAAAGACATTTTTCCTAATATCCAATCTAAACCTCCCCTGACGCAACTGGAGGCCATTACCTCTTGTCCTATTGCTAGTTACTTGGGCAAAGNCTTCCTTCCCTCAAGCAGATCGACACTCCCACCCAGCTTGGTGTCATCTGCAACCTTACTGAGGGTGCACTCAATCCCCTCATCCAGATCGTTGATAAAGACATTAAACAAGGCTGGCCCCAGTACTGAGCCCTGGGGAACATCGCTTCAGCAGCTGCGAACTGGATTGAACTCCATTCACCACCACTCTCCGGGCACAGCCATCCAGCCAGTTTTTAACCCAGCGAAGGGTGCACCTGTCCACACCATGAACCACCAGCTTCTGCAGGAGAATGCTGTGGGAGACTGTCTCAAAGGCTTTACTAAAGTCCAGGTAGATAACATCCAGTGTCTTTAACTTCGTCCACTAGGCGGGTCACCCAGTCATAGAAGGAGATCAGATTGGTCAAGCAGAACCTGCCTTTCATGAACCCGATGAATGACATTTTGTTAGATGTAATTTTGCAATGATTTTGCTAATGTGAAAACCTTGTGTGATTGTGCCACTCTGAACTGAGCAACAGTTATATTCAGTTTTACAGAGCTTCATGCTAGAAAAACAAATAGAGCCAGTCCATAAGACCCTAACAGACTAAATAGCCCATTTGGCCTTTAGAGGAAATTTTCTCCAGTAATAATGCAATGGCCCAATGCAGTCTTGTCAAAGATCAAATCAACCTTTATCTGCCAAGCCTTTTGTCTAGCATATACATTACTCAAGAGTAACAAGACTTAAAACATCCCATTTATTTTAAAAGGAGAGATACTTTATATGTAAGCCTAGTTTCAGAAGGCCTCCTTACACAGATTACAACTGAACTGTGTTACAAGGTCTTTTTATGAAGTAGCAGTTGTTTTGCATCACGTATTAGATTTTTCTTCCAAATACAAGTATAGAGAGGCATTTTAGAAAAGCAAAACTGACCAACTTACCTTTAAAAAGCTACAGGCTCTCCTCAGTATTCCAGAAGCACAACTGTAAAATAACTGCTTTATTGACATTCCGTATATTAGACCTTTTTGTTGCATTTAAGGAAAGAGATTACTTACACGGCTTGCTGATAACTAACTTTCCTAATTGGTTTTCAATCTTTTCTATGTAATCCACTGACAGCCAAAGGAAAATGATCGTTGTTGAAGAACAGCCACCATCACTTCTCCACAAGCCAAACCTCCTCAGATCCAGAGTATCCACTGTCAGATTAATATTCTTATTAAGAGCCACTGTAGAAAATAGAATTTAAAATAACAGTATCTTTCGCAGCCATGAGTAATTAGAAAGTCATACATGTTATAGTAATTACATACTAAGACTGAGTATGATCAGAGTGTATTAAAACAGTACTTGTAGATTTTATTCCTGGTGTTACAACAAACGTGTTGAGAATTTAATACTTAAATCAGTTATGTCAAACTATGTAAAACAAAGTTACCAAATTGTAACACCAAAAGCTAAACATCTAAATGCAGTATTCTTCATGAAAAAAATTGTATTTTTCCTCAGAATAACCACAGTTAATACCTACAAATATAGAAAAAAAATACTGCAAATCATGAACTCCTATTTGCTTTTAGTCAATCCAGTTCAGAACTGCTCATAAACCTTCTCCAAAGAGAGACAGAAAAAACAGATCATCTTCATAAAATGGACTGAATGCAAATCTACAGTTATATTCCTCTTGGCTTTAGTCAACTCATACATTCTTCTTTAATCAACCTAAGGGTCTAAAACCCTAACCTGTAAAGATTAATGTTTCACCTCAAAAACATGCATTGTCATATTTACTATAGTTCAACACTTAATATATGCAGGAATGCGGGAGGCAAGGCCATTAAAACTACAAGTTCACCTTGAAAGTGTAAGAAGCTGCTAAGTTATTAATGCTTACATTACAGACATAGATACTTTCATTTATTGAAAAATATAAATTTTTAAAATTATGTAATGTCTTTGTGAAAGCAAGTAAGATTATAAATTACTCACAATATAAACACATACTGAGTATTTTAATGCAATACTTTAAAGATATAATTATAGAGAAGGCTAAAGAAAAAAAATTCTCTTACCCTGAAATGGGATCGTAATATACTTGGTTGTAAACTGAAGTAAGATTAAAAAAACATAAATTAGTTTGCTTTTTACAAATGGATTAAAACAAATTAAGAATTTTTAATTATCTGCACATCTATCTTTGCTTATAGCCAAATAAACTGAAAATAATATCATAGAATCATTTAGGTTGGAAAAGACCCTTAAGATCATTGAGTCCAAACATTAACCTAACACTGCCAAGTCCAATATGTTTGATTTGAGACTTAATATTGCCTATTTCACCTAAAACAACAATCCTAAAAACATATTGCAGAATCTAAATAACAGCAAACTGACTTCCAGAGGTGCTCAACACCGAAAAATAAGCAGAAAGTTGCGGAGCTGCCTACAGGCTCCTTCAAAAGAAAAAAAAAAAAAAAAAAAAAACACTTGGGAAAAANGAAAAAAAAAAAAAAAAAAAGAACACTTGGGACAAAAGGAGCTTATCTGTAAGCACCCCATAATAAAGACTGTCAGCAGCACTATTTGAATTAAGGACACTATATAAACACTGTGGTGTTACTCTGCTATTTACATTAACCTTTGACTTATAGGCCTTTAAAGTTTCCACTTACACTGCTGCTATGTTAAAAAGACTTGGCTAAATAATGAATGTTTTATTGTCACTTTGACAGAAGGTTGTCATATACATTGAGTGAAGAGGTTTCTCTTACCTTACCACAGTTGTTTTTTTCCAGGAAAAATTTCACTTTCCACCTAAAAGCATTGTTTCTAAAAATATTGCAACTCATCCCTCAAATGAATTTGGCATATTAATTTAGGAAATTTCCATGAAATGTTTTCATTACTGCATGAGAACTGCTGCACAAAACTGCTGGTTTGTTAAAAGCTGAAATTATTATTACAATCCAAGATTTCAAAATGCCTTACTGTAAGCAAAATCATATACATATTCAAACATTTGTTTTTCAATTGCAATATATAGAATGCGCCTGGTCAAAGACCTACTGAAATTCCTGCAGCTGATACTCCATTTGAAGTACACCTCCACCGGTATTTCTGCACCCTGTGAGTAGCATATTGCCTATGTGCTACTGCTTTTAGTGTTGTTTTTATGCTCCTTGAAGCTGTAAAACAAGCAATTTTCTGTTTAAAAGGATTAGTGCATAGTATATATTGGAACTCTGATCACTGTGGATTACTTTATTCCAATATCTGCACTATTTCTGAGAAAAGTAATTGGTGTTTATTTCAAGTGAGGTTAACCCTAACATGGCCATTATTTTCCGTTAGAATTCATGAAAAGCTTCCTCAGTATGATTTCTGTTTCAGTGCAGCATTTATACAGAACCTTTACCTCTGAAAACTGGGGCCACAAAAAAATCCCCGTTAGCTTTTCTACTGACAGCAATGCAAACATATGAGGTAATGGACTACACACTCCATTGTCTAGCCAAAGCAATTTGACGCAACAATAATCAAAACTCAGTGCTTCCACACTAAGTACCGCTAGCTTTGTTTAACCAGAAGTTTAATTTTTAAATTTTATTCTCACAATATCACCATAATAGAACAACTTACCCTAGCAGGACCTGTAGATAACCACTTAAATTTCCCAATGTACAGACTATCAAATTCAACATCCAATGCTGGGTTCATCTGTTTTTTACGTGGGCTTCCAGAAGGTAAGCTGATAGGACACTTATCTTCAATTGACTCTGTTAAAATCTGGGGAAAAAAAGTATATTTACTACAGGGATTTCAATGAGATACTTCCCTCCTGTAACCTTAGGAATTTTCTCTTTATGTTTGTAAGAATTTACACCTAAAGCCAAGTTCCATATAGGAATTTGATATTAAAAAGCTGTAAATGTTATTATAATCATTACTGACAATGTCCTTCAGAGCCTAACAGTATCTTACTCCACCTCTAAAGTTTGCTTTGCCAAGACAAAACCTGTGCTTTTTACTGATCTAGAGGCACGTTAAAACTCAAACAACAGAGCAACAAAAGATACCCCTCTTTCGATATCAAAGGTACCGAATCCAATTCAATGCTTATGACCAAAATGATGCATCTGTCAGAAGAGGCAGCAATGGCTCTTCTGACTTGCTTCAGGATCATATAACCCAAATCCAGGTCAAAGCAAGCAGCACAAGGCTAATCAAGTCCAAACCAGGGCAAAAACCTTTATGACTAGCTTTACATTCAAATTCCACGGCTAGCCACGCAAGAAAGGGAACTTTACCCTATTTCTGTCTGCTGTCAACAAAGTTCCTTGAACTTCTCCATGAACTGAATTACAACAGAAGACTGGACGACAAGAAGAAACTACTGACTTGAACTACAATTAATGCAAAGCATTGTGTGAAAAAAAACTTTTCACAGATATATCTTCGTCATGTTCACCTCTAGCTCAGATTACTATTTGATCCTTCCTGTTTTGTAGTATTAAACGTTTACAGATGTTTCTTTTCAAAATATGAAATACATTGTATGTTGCAAAAACATCCAAGCTTCAGAGCCAGAGATCTTCTGTGAAGACTGTCCAAAATTCTATCTGTGAAATAAATTACTGCAGCTACTCCTTGTTGCTGGGACAAATCATATCTGCTCCGAGCATTTCACTTTTGTTCTAACATGCAATTAAAAAAAAAAACATTGGAGAAATAAATTAAAGGGTTGGCATAACAATACACAGACCAAAAACTGGACTACCTGCTCTGTGTGACTTTCCGTCTTGTCTTCCAATTGCTTTGCTGAGAAACAGAAGTCAGACTGTTGGTCTGTTTCTTTATCGTCAGTGATATTATCCTGCAGCAGCTCTGTGCATTTTGGTTCAGAAGGTCCATCTTCATCATCACTGGAAAGGACAACTAAAGAGGAAAAAAGAAGTATACATATACTACCAGATACAGACTTAAGAATATTTCATTCACTGTGGATATCAGATGAGCAAAGAATTCTCTCTTGCAATACATAATATCAAAGTACATTGCCCAAACCAGTCAAGATCTGCGTACATGGAAGTGTACGCAACAAGTACTGCTTTGTATCTTTATTAAAACATTTTGCCCAAGATCCTCAAAATTATTTGACTATTAAAGAAACAGGCCACAACATAGCTGCTTCAAAGAAGAGAGGATATTTTTTTCTCAGTTTAAGCACCATTGTACAATCTTGATTTTCCATAGCTGCAAAATCAGCTGTACATTAAGGACTGGAATTTGAAAATCCTGCTGTCTATCCTGTTTCTCAGGTACAAGACCCTCTACGCTCCAGTAGAGGACACTCACACCAGGCACTGTTCTCTAACCTGCACAACGCATTACAAACAACATGATCTCTGTCTTCAATCTTTTGTTCCTTATGTTTCAACTAGTCAGTCATGCATGGGTTCTCCTAGTACCTAAGCATACCAACAGTAATTGTCAGCAGCACAGATACAGTACATACTTGGGTCAACTGAAACAAGTTGCTGATTACCCCTGCAGATTCTGTTCCGCAGCTTGCTCAGGTATTGTGATGTGTCCATCTTTAATTTCCTGATGGTACTAACTCGTGGTGAAATCACGTCCTCACGGGTGGCAAAAAGCTGTTTTTTTGACAAATTGCTGGGAGGAGACTCTGAGACAGGTTCCTCTGTGCAGCTGTGAGCAGGCCTTAAGTGGTTGTGGGTGGAAGTGTCTTTATAGTCTCTCTCTAATGGCTGTGGAATACAATCTGACACCAGAAATGTATTAGATCTGCGACTTTGTCCATCCTCACAGCATGTTCTGCGGCCAGGAGACTGCGTTGAACTCAGTCTTTGCTCTTTCTAGAAAGCAGGAATCAGAGACAGGATATATGTTTATTTCTGGATATTTCTATGATGATTCAGATCAGCAATCACTGAGACTTAGCCATGTGCTAGACAAAATAATTATAGCTTCATACAGCTGCAGTTAGACCTCAAGTCAGGGTAATTTCTCCCTCCTTGTATTTGAAACGTTATTACATAAAGGTATGAGGGACAACCTTTTAAGTGTCTACTAGGACCCCTATTCAAACTGAACAAGAAACTACTACTGATTTTTAAGCAGCTTGCTCAGTCTGACACTAAAAGAACAAGCACCAGTGACATTCACTACTTTGCAAATGTGTGGCTTGGTCAACTGGGTGAGCAGGATTCAGCAATTACCTACTTCTGTGGGGTTTTGATCAGAAGGTTACAGAGACGCCCTTGTTGTATTCCCATGCTT
>VZTL01004536.1:0-31507 GCA_013400535.1 Scopus umbretta
TAATTCTGGTGCCTAGGACACATCTTGAGTTACTGTGGGAAACTGAGACAACTGAGACACCTCTTCCTTTGCTTTAAGAGCTGAGGGAAAACTTTTTCAGCCAAAATTGCTTTGTAAATTTAACTAAAATTAGCTAATTTTTTAAATTGACCAGCACCATGATTTCTAGCATTTTAGCTGCTTAACTTCTCTCTCCTTTACTTCAAGTAACTATAGCCCAAGAGACCTCATTCTGGTATTACTTCTCATGTATTGTTTATAAAGAATAGCCCTGCCACATGGGCAGGGCAATTAAAAAATACAGTTATGGACCTTTTAGTGTTTATTCTTCAAAACCTAGCCTTCAGAATGCTTACCATTCATATATAACTGTCTCGTAAAATACACAAGAAGAATATATGAATATACAAAAATGTTCTTATTTATATAAGAATAAATATGTATAGTAACATGCAGAAAAAGATTTATACATAAGTTAAAAACATGCAGGCTCTAGGAAGTGAAAACATGCACATTCATTATCCGTGCTTTGTCATTGACAGGGGGAGGTTGATTGCAGTCATGCAGGTATTGTACTACAGACATGCAGCATTCAGAACTGCGACATTATCTGTAAAATAGACAGCAATGTCCACAGATGTAAAAGCAAAGATGTTCATGCCAGTATTGTGAGAGGAAGCCATAAATCTTATTAAACACAGATTTTGGCTTTTGAATTGTACACGGCAAAAATGCATAGAATTTTCATGGAATAGTTCTTTTTAAATTATCTGCTAGGTTGTTCCTGTTTGCTTTTGCTGTGCATTTATTTTAGAGCAAGCGTTTTAAGTGACTCCTTACCTTCCAAGACAGAAACATGGCTTAGCACCAGCTCTCTCCTCCAAGGACCTCCACTTTAATACTTCTGCAGTGGTATTTCTGTTGTGGCTTCTCATATAAAATGTTAGAGGACAGCAGTGGGTTACTTTGTTCCTGTTTTTTTTTAAAGAATGGGTTTGATAATTTACTCTAATTTTAGACTTTGACTATTTTTGGCGAGAGTCAGTTGGGCTAGATCAATTGAACCTTGTACCAGCAGCTTCATTCAACAGTTTTCACGAGCACAAATTCTCTGCTGGACTTTCATGTCTTTCTAAAGTACCTCATGCATTTTACTCATTTGTAAATAAAATTATGCACAGGTGTGGAGTATTTGTAACATTTAAAGATGCACCGAGTGTTAGTTATTGTTAGATTAAAAAAAAATCATCTTTTAAATTTGTCTTCCTCCTATTCACAGTGCTTTTTAGTCTTTTCTTCTGAAGTTCAATGGTTCCATTAAATTTGTTTGACATTGTGACAGAAAGTCATGCCAAGAGCAAAATAAAAAAATGTCCAAATGTTCAGAACAAAAATGTTCGGACATCAAAAAATGTCCAAAAACATTTAATCTGCTTTAAAGTGAAACGTGCTTTTACTCTTAGTGGAATGAATCTTTCTGATGTACAGATTTCAGAAACTCATCAGTTTAACTGCAGTTCCCCTCTAGAGCTTAAAGCCAAAGGTTGTGTTACCAGAACGGCGTCATGCACACCACAGGTCACCAGATCACATTGATGTCCTATTGACTAAGTCAACAGTAGGCCAGCCTCCACGTGACAAGCACAGGGTACAGGGGTGTCCTTGGGGAACTCAACTTTGTGTCCATAAAACTGTATGACTGATACCAGTCTCAAAAAGTCACTAATTCATTCATTAAAACCACATACAGGTTTCTATTGTTTGCCAGTTTATGTTCTGTCATACTCCTGAGAAGGCCAAGGTTTAACCTGAGAACTCATTGTCTGTCAGGGCATGATCTACTTTTACCAAGAGAAATGAACGTACTGCAGAGCACTACCTGCAGTGGCAAGGAGCTGTTCTGGGGAGACATGCCCTTCCTTTTCACCCGTGGCTTCCAGCTGAGCTGTGCTCCAGGTTGGTGAAACGCAGAAAATGACAACGTTCCTGCCAAGCTGATTCTTGCCTAAAATCTGGTGCTTCCATGACCAGCCACCTAGCAGCAAGAGACAGCAGTCAGATCTTGAGGGGATTCTCTGCCCTGCACCAACTGTACCAAATTCATGGTGATTCACAGGAAGGTCAAAACCACAGTCAACGCTCACAAAGCCCAGTGATGCAGCTGTCCACAGGGAAGAAATAAAGTCCTGATGTATGCAGGCAAACAACTGAAGCCACTCTTGATTGTACTTGCAGTGTTTTACACACTGCTGTCTTTAGAGCTTATTTTGTAGCTTTATCTCCAGGTAGTTCAGATGACTTTGTTTTCTTTACTACTTGCTATGCCCTTTGTGGGCTTTTTAATAAATTTTATGGACAAAGATTGTATTGTCCCTTGATTGCTAATATGAGATCAGTTTGGTGTAGACTCTGGGCAAAAGTTTTCTGGGTCAGTAATCTGAAAATGTTTAATTTGACTATATGGTCTTTTAGGTCTTCTCTTATTAGAGGAACTTTCTGTTCTGCCAGCAGCTCAGTAGGACATAGATATCTCCTAGTGTGATCCAAATACAGATATTTCTCCTTTTTTCATGTTATACTTCAGCACGTTAGCAGGAGTATCACCTGTACATAGGCTAGGTTTTTCTTGGTGCTTGGACGATTCTAAAATGCTGGCTTACATCTAATTCTATTGGCCAGTGGGAGTTCATAGGTTTCTCTCTTTTTGAGTTGTGTTTTATAGCTTGCAATCTACCTTTTTGTCCTTTTCATCTGTTTGTGTTTTCCACATTTTCTTTTAACCAGGATGGCTTCTCAGCCGCTATAAAGTTTTGTATGTTTGTGGAATGATGGCTTTTTCAGCATTCACTGGAAATGAATTCACTGGCAATTCTTCCAAGATTCTTCCTAGATTTTGTTAGAATTTCCATTAACACTTTAATGTCATTCCATAATTAATTATTGCAACAATCATCTTAAGGAACTACTTTCGCTGTGACTAACTTTTTTTAATAGTTATGAAGTGAGAGTTCTGATGAGGCCCATGTTCCTCTGCTGCGGTGTAAGTTCCCCTTGCCTGTCCATCACAGGTGACGTTTGGGAAATGAATTGGTCATTTGTTCTGGGTTGTGACAAAAATGTTTCATGGTGGGAATGAGTGTCCTCTATATACCCTGCCAACAACATTTTTTATGTATGATGTGTGTTAGCCTTGGGAAGGAGCAAAATAATTCTAGTCACAAGTCAGCTGATATTTTTAGTCTCCCCTATTCTGAAGTTATATCTGTTTTATAACTGTCTAGGAAGCTGCCTACAAGTTGACTGGGGAGATGAATTGGTTACTAAAAATCTCCCAAGTTTTTCGTACATTCAGTTGTAAAATAGATTTTGAAGCTTCAAGATATAACTCAATAAATATAATCACAGGTATTTGTGTATATTGAACATGATCCTGACATTTCTTCTTGATGTGGTTAAGATTTAGTACCACCGCATGTCCTTACTGTGTTAAACTTCAGTGAATGCTTGAGTACTTATTCAGCCTGGTTCTTATACCAATCCACAGTATCACAGAAGGTTCTTCAGCAAAGTTATGTGTGTAAATGGTAGTAGGAGAAGGGCCATTTTTTTAGCAATGTCTGATGTTATTGTAGTTTGAATAAAAATTTAGGTAATGCTTTCAAAGATGCTTGGGACAAACCCACATAACTCTATAGAACTCATTAAAGACAACTTCGTATCTCAGCTCCTCTTATCAACTTCATGTTGAATGTTTTGTGTTTATGTTTTATCCTGGCTAATTCATTTCCTATAGCATTAAATGTAAAACTTTTTCTTGGCATGTTTACTCAGAGCATTTGAAATTATGTAGGAGAACATAAAAAATATGTTTCAAAAACTAGCATAACCTCATTTTCAGAGTTGGGTAGATAATAGTTTATTTTCAGTACAATGGGAGATCACATTTTTTTGACAGAACTCTAAATTTGCAACAGCTACACTTACAGTAATTTTTAAAATGCCTTACTTCAGTTGCAATTTTCATAACTGGATTTCAAACTTATTTTATTATCAAAAGTCTCTTCAGTAGAGCAAGGAACGGTAATATATTTCTCCTAAACAGTTTCTAGCTCGTCCAGCTTAACTGGAATCCTGATGGTAAAGTCACATATTCAGCATGAAATTTTATATAGACTTGATGAGATGTAGCAGTAAATGGTGAGATGTTTGTATCCTAAAAGTAAAGACAAGAAAAATGAAAAGCTTTATAGAACACCAAGATCCTTTGGAAAAGCCAGTCAGAGAGTTAAATTTGAGGCACAGATTGGATCATAGTTTGAAAGGGACCTCAGATCTGTGCTAGATACTGCTTTTGCATTTCTCCCTCAGGGCATTACAAATATTTAAATGACAAATATAACTAAATACAGAGCAAAATAGCTTGATGATTCCTCCCACTAGATGTCACTGTAAGGACTGCATTGGAAGGCTTCTAAGGTGCCACGCATGCCTTATGCCTTCACTTCCACTCATCTGTATGGAATTCATGTCAGAATTGGGGAAACAAGCCTAATTATGAAACAGTAAAGATATATTTTAACCACTCACAGGGTCACAGACAGTAGGGGATACATACCATCCCACAGTATGGCCCAGCTGGGGGATAGCTGGCATCTGGCCCGTTGTAAAGAATCAAATAGTTGCTACTACAATCTCCTGGGTCATCGATGCTGAAGAAATCAAAGTTCACGGTGACAATTCGTCCCTTGGGCACAGTAATGGCCCACTCGCAGTCAGTGTTGTTGTGGTAAGCTGCAGGGTAGCTGGGACTAGCAAATGAGCCAGTGCTGCCATATAATGTTCCTCCACATCCTGGAAACAGACATTGTTAATTAGCTTAGAAGGCATGGTTTCACAAGATACTACACGATGTAGTACATTAGTACAGTACTAGTAGTAGCACGGAAAACCAGAGAGATGCTGGGAGCTGGAACAACAAATGTGGATAAGAGCATTATTCCAATAAGAGACAAAACTGAGCCTCTAGCTTCAGCAGCCTGAGAAGAATATGCAATATGCAGGTATGTGCCGATCATGCCCCAGATTACTCTCACAGTCTCCAAGCCAGAGATGGCATCTTTGTATTCGATAGTCTTCATCAGATGTCTTCCATGAACTTGTTCAGGTAGCCCTTGAATCCATGTACATTTGCAGCCTCCTATGGGAAGGAGCTCCACAGCTTAACTGCATGCTGTGTGAAGAACAGTTTTGTTTGGTTTGAACCTACCACCTCCTGGCTTTATCTGGTGACCTCTAGTTCTTCTATGGGAAAAGTCAATGAACAGTTGATTAATATTTATCATCCAATATCACTAAATTTTAAAGACCTCAATAGTTTCTTAACCAGATTAAAAAGCCTCAACATACCTCATACAGAAGTCATTTTTTACGTTGAGCCCATAGTTATACTGGATTCTTTATAAGAAGAGGAGACCAGAACTGTACACATCATTCAATTTGTGTGTGAACTATGGGTTTATACAGTGGCTGTCTGTCTGTTCTCTCTTCCTTTCCCAACAGTTCCTAGCATTGAGCTAGCCTACTTGACTATTAGTGAGCAGTGAGGTCTTGTTTTCATGGAATTATTTTACCCCCAAGATCTTGTTGCTGAGTACTAAAAGTCAACTCAGAGCCCATATTTTTGTAAGTAAAGTTAGGATTGTCTTTTTTTGTCCACATTCTTCATCAACACTTTCCTACATTGAACTTTATCTGCCTTTTCATCACCAAGCCACTCAATACTGTAACGTTATTCTGCAGTGCTTTTCAGCTGGCCATGACCTTTCCTACCTCCAGTAACTTAGTGTCATTAACAATTACCCAGCTATTCACTGCCATTTCATAAGCCATTTATGAATGTGTCTGTGATACAGTCACTACACAGCATTATTGTTAGGTTATTTTCTTGGGGCAAATTTCAGTCCTCTTCAGGTTTAGCAGTGCCTAGATCCTAGGGCATATCACAACTGGACTATTAATGGAGTAGGCTGAGTCACCGCCACCGCCACCGCCACCACTCTCTGGATCCCAGGACAGATGTTCCTGGTATTTTCTGACTTCTCAGTGAAAGAGGTAGATCTTCATCATAAGTGGACTACATCTTCTGAGGTTGCTAAAGTCAAAATTTGTGAGAGGGAACTGCTTCCATCACATAAAATGGATCTCACCCCACTGGTCTTCAGGAACAATTGCCTCTCTCCAGTGACTGAACAGGGTGGACTATAGGTGCTTGGGAATGTCTTAAGTGTTGATGAGGCAGGGCCCAAACTGAGCAGGCTGAATTCCACATTTCTGTATTTCCCTCTATGTACAATTGCAAAGTGGAATTACTTTGTAATTACAGCCTTACCACTTGATGATGAAGTCCAAGTAATTTCATATCCATCATGAGCCCCTGAAAAATCACTCTTGAAACGAAGGTAGACAACATGATTTTGGGGGAAGATGGGACTGGGCACAGTGTTTCCACAGAACCTGCCAAGTAGTGGTGATTGTACATCACTCCCATTTCTGACCTTCAAGGGACACAAAAACCATTGTCAGCAATAAATCCCTGTGCCAGCTATACACCAGTACAATTACGCAGTGATACAAGCACAGCACAAACTATGTAGTGACCTGTATGTGTACCATAATTGCCACTTTTAAAAGTTATTTTTCTTACTATACATTCCTCTACAGAAGGAAAAAGAGACCATTAACCAGTCTGTCTAAGTTTTGTAAGTAATTGCACAGAACAAGTATCAGAACAGGTAGCTAAATTTTATGGTGTGGTACACCTCCTGATTGAAAAACGTGCTTGACTAGTAGCTAAGATGTGCTTTTGCAATTCAAGCCCATGTTTTACTTTTCATAAGATATGTTAATATTGCAGATGAAAAGATTAATTCCTTACCCTGCAGACCACTCTTTTCCCTGGTCACGTTAAGACACAAATCATATTACATAGCTCAGATTTAATGTGATTTTTTTTCTGAGCTCCAGTAACGCTGGTGCTCAGATCCATTTCTTGAGACAGTAAAGAGGATATGAAAGGAGAACTAAATAATGATTCTGCCACAGACATCTGATTTTTGTCATCTGACCAGTGTCAGATGTAGTAGGAAACCTTCAACAAGCGTGAAAGGACAGAGTGAGGATTTGGTAGGAGGATATGCTTTTTATTGACACAGAGTACCTTTGCAAGTATCCTACAGTTGTTACTAGAGCTCCTTTTTTTCTTTAAAGAAAATAACACTTTTTAGAAGAAACATTCTTTTTAAGAAAAATATCAAGCAGATGAGATCTACTGCTGGAACGAAAACACTCAGATTTATGGCTTTCTGTTCATGCACAGGTGTTAATATTGGATGAAAGCTATCCTGGCTTGTTCTGTTAACTGGGTAGCATCAACAATAACTAGGTAGAGATGAGTTAGCTGATAATTAAACTATTTATTCATTGGTTTTAGGCTTACTATAATGTGTATCGTTCAACCTTTTACTGTAACATCTGAGTACCTTTCACCATAAAACTGTAGCAATAAATTAGTCCCTAATGTCAGTTCAGCTCAGACTTGATCCAAGCTTATTAATATCCCTTGAATTCAGCAGATTTTCACACAGGCCCACAAAATATGTATACTTGCTCGATACCTCTAGGAAATCACGTGAACACTGGATGCTGTCTTCCAAATGGAAAGCATGGAAAAAGAGAGAAATTGTGTGATTCAGGGGAGCTCGTAGAATGATAGTACAGTCCATATTATTGGGGTGATGGCCAGGCCAGCCAGGGCTCTTCAGGTAACCAAATGGCTGGTTATACTCTCTGCTGCAACCTTGAGACAGAAAACCAGAAACATGTAAGCGTTTCAGATCTCTGTATTGCTTTTCACTCTATGAAATAAACAAAGAGAATGGTATGCAGATTTTTTAGACATTTCTTCAAGCTTACCTGTAGCTTGATAGGTAAATCTGACTCCATTATTAATCATATATTCATTTGATTTGAAAGTCACGAGGGCAGTGCGATCGTAAGAATAAAATTCAGGGACTGGAAAAGTTTCAGCGCCACAGAATCTATGGACTGATCCTTGGCTGTGCTGGAATTCAATACATGTCACAAGTTACTTCATGATATAATTCAGTTTTCTACTTACTGAATTTGAGGTGAATAAATCTCTGAACACTTTTTATACCAGTTATGCAATCGCATTTTAAAGTTCTCATGGAAATCACTTAATAATGTCACAACATTTTATGTTCAATTATTATGAGAAGCAAATCAAATGTAACATATTTTCATGCTAAAATAAGAAATAATGAAAGAAGCTTTAGAATAATAAAATACAAGGAACATAAGCGGATTTTTTTTTCCTGATGCTTTTTACAAGCACTCTTCTTGGCATGAATATTAATTTTTATTATGGTTCTTGGGTGGAAGGAAGTACAATTAGTTTATGAAAACTTGCTGTTGGGCAGTAGTTTCTGGGTGTTAAGTTTGGAAGCTTTGTTACTTGGTGCAACTGTGAAAAGTTCAATGCGTATACAGTGTGCTTCCATGAAGTCTGTGTTACCAGTTCACACACAGTGAACAGTGGGGCGCAGTGCTTAATGCTCTAGATGTGCGCCTCACAAAGAATCATCAATTAATCTGTCACCAAATGGTGGGTTTCTCCTCTCTTTACAGAGTGAAGGGAGCTGAATGAGAACGGGGAACGGTATCAGCCGTAAATTTCTTACTGTTGGCAAGTCCTGGAGCTCTAGGTAGTTCTGGGAGCAGTCCTGGCTGGAATGGAGGTGGAAGGCCTCTACCACCACCCTGACTTGCTGCTGCGGAGGGGCATCAATGACCCAAGTACAGAGAGTAAATGGTGGATATTCATTTGGGAAGTTAGGAGATGTTGCAGTCAGGGATGTAGAAGTTGCATTATATATTCCTCCACACAGTCCTGTGTAACACAGTAATAAATGCATCATAGAGTGAAAACCTTTCCAACTGGGGAAGAATATGTATTGAGCAAAACTACACTGGACAATATACTTTTGTATTTACCTGTGACTCTCTAGAAAAAAAAAAAAAAAAGAAAACACATCCTTATGAGGCNAAAAAGTAAAACACATGCTTATGATGCTTTCAATGTATGTCAGAAAACTCAAATAACTGTTTGTTCCCTATAACATCAGCATATTTGTTAACAGTCTGTGAGTGTTCCTGTTTTGCACTCCAGACTGACAGCCACCCTGCAACCAGTCAAGACCAAAGAGAATTGCACTGGGGTTTAGCAGTGCTGCTTTTATCTTGCTCATACATGCTGTGCTAAGGACTGTCCTTGCCTCTTCCTGAGCCTTCTATCTGGAACAAATTTTATTATTTAAATATGTATTCCCACAAAAGAGTCACAACAATACATATGCATACATATATACGTATACTTACGATCCACTGTGGCGTAGGTTGCATTGAAACCCTCCCTTTCCACAGAATTGTCTGTGATAAATTTCACAGTCAAAGAGTTGCGGGTAGAAAGAAAAGGAGCTGGCACTGTAGATCCACAGAATGTGCCAACTAAATTGGCATTTTCATTATCTCCATCATAAAGCTGAAAGAAGTATATAAGCCACTAATAGTTTAGACACAACAAACAAATAAATAGAAATAAAATTCTCTGACCCCTCCTGACATTACAGTTTCTTTTACTTGAAATCACCGTAAGTGTCCTGGTGCTTTAACAGGAGGTCCTTGATGACTATATTTATTCACTGTCGAATTAACTAATTCTGTTGGAGAACGTCAATCTCATTATGGAACATTCTGGTCCCATCTCAGCAAACCTATCAAAAATTTATTCTATTTTAAATTGGCATTCTAATTTCTTTTTTATATATAATCTTGAAGAGCTTTTCAATGAGAAAGGTTGATTTTATTCACCAAAATCTAGAACTAATTCCTAGTTTCATTGAGCATCTCTAGTGCACAACAGGATCTATAACACTCCTTGGTGGATCTTGTTTAGCAGCATTCTGCTATTGTATGTTTTATATGCTCATCTCCAAGAAAATAGCTTGCACAGGTGAGCATTGAGCATCAAGACTTATTTATTCAAAATTTTATAAATTAAAGCTGCTCAAGAAATTGTGTATGATAATGAATCTACAAGTTTACTTTCAAAGTGCTTGAGTTTTGTTTTGTTTCTATTCTGTGAAATAAATACTCATTTATATAGGCAGTCTAAGACCAGAAGCATGTCCCCATAACAATGTTAAAATGTTATTGGTTTCCAAAAAGGCAGGATGTCATCTGGAGTAGTAATCTAACCCAACGAAAGAGAGGTAATTGTATTAAGCAATTTAATTTCTTCATAAGACCATTTTCTATTAATTAAGTTTTAGCCTCATGGAGAGGATGATGTATTGTATCTCACTGATATTTTCTTGTTAAAATACGCAGCTAACTTACTTTGACATAATCGTATCGGCAAGCCTGAGCAGACTGTGCTTCAAGCGCGAATGAAGTAAAGGTGAGGTTGATCAGTTTGTTCACAGGTGCAGTTATGATCCATACACAGTCCAGATTTTTCTCATATCTTCTGGTCACATTGGAGACCGGAGAGCCAAAGCTGTAAGCTGAATTTGTCATGTAACCGCCACAGCCGTTCTGAGGTCCTGTTGAAGAAGGAGAAGCTTTTAAAAAGCAATTCCTGGTGTTTATTTAATCTTCAGATCTTTAATGTCAAGCCAGCAGCTTTTTCTGTGCTACAGAATTTTATTGTCCTGTCTCATAAGGATTATCTGAATGATTAAAAAGCTTTCAACACTAACAGTGTTAGATAGATACGAATCACAATTAGATTTGGTAGAGTGAATTAAGAAAGGCTCCTGTCTACTGTTGAATACAAAATCAGTACCTACTTTGAAAATGTAGCAACAGATTTTTTAAAAGGGACTGTAAGAAGACAGGACAGAAATTAAGTAGAAGAACAGTGGTTTAGAAGGCCTTTTAGTGTAGTTCTTACCTGCTAGTAAGAGTACTTGGACAGTAGGGGGCACTGGGTTGTTGACTTTGAAAACCTAATTAAAAATTAAGTTGCTTAATTTTGGCAATACGACCTTGTTCTGGGGGGCTTGAATTTGGCAGCCTGATACTGGGACCCAGGCGCATAGTCAGGAATCTAGCTAAAAGGGACTTAACTTCTGGAAGTGTTTTGCGTGGTGGGAACTTACAACCCCTCTGAAAAACAGGCTGCTATTCATCTGGAACCCATGTACAGAGCTAAGTCCCTTACTGTAGTTACTTGCTATGAAAATTTGAACCCTTATAATGTTTTCAGTCACATAGAAAGAAATTACTTTTGGAGAAAAGCAGTTATTAGAAGATCAGAACCCTTTTATTGTGTCTAATTACAAACAAGCAAAAATTACAGACTATCTGAAAGGATTTTTTTTTTTTCCTTATCTTTTTTTTTTTTAATATATAGTTTGATATCCAGAGGTTGGACTGGGCTAGCAAATCTGATCAATTTATTTACTTTATGCTTCCTTCACCAGTCTCTGTGGGGTTTCCTGGCCCCTTATTTAATTCAGGAATTCAAATAAAGTATGGTTCATACTCTTGCTTTTGAGTCTGAGAGAGTTTTTGTAAACTGCACAGAGCAAAGCGGTAACTGCAAGCAGCCTGCTGTCTCCCACAGCGAATCCTTTTAGGAGAATTAGATAATAAAAGAAGCTACAGCTGTGGCTAAGCAACATGAGCCGAGTTTCAGAATTTCATCCGTGTGTGTAAAATATGCCTGTCTGGCTGACATGCAGTGACTTAATCTTGACACACTGATATGTTGCCAGTCATATAAAACTGCGCCCTACTTGAGCTACAGTATTACAAAAGATCACTCTGGTGAAAAATCGGCATCCAAGTATCAGGATTGCCTCAGTAACTCGGGGTTGGAGACGGCCCCATCTTCCAAGACTGTAATGGTTAAACCAGAGTGACTAAGGCTAAATGTCGTCCTGCTCTACTAACCAAAGCCGGAAAAACCCCACCCTAAAAAGAAGTTTGCTTAAAACCAAAATCTTAACAACATGAGATTTAAGCTTTTGCTATAGCTAAAAATGAACAGAAGAAACTTATTACAAAGTGAAAAAGTCAGGAACTAATAGACTCTAGTCCAGTTTTGTGGGCTGTTGATGAAGTCAGAAACTTGGAAAAGTGTTAACGTTCATTCCATTGCCACTGCAGGAGCTGAGAACAACAGCGGGAGAAATGTGAGCAATAAATCATGTTCTTACAAATAGTCTAGGAAGGAGGAAAATGTCCTACAGGAGGGTGCCTGGGCCCTAAGAGGGCAGTTTTGCTATATTTTTCTCTGGGTTCACCCTTCTGCATGGTTTATTCAGTCCCCCTGAAACAACTCATTGGAGCCACTTCCTGCTCAGCCTTTTGGCCACCATCTACTAAATGTAACATTAAGCATATAATCGTAAGGCACAGATCATAGTCTGACCAGCTACCCCTGCAACATTGAGTCTGTAGTGATACATGGGTCAAACACCTTGCAAAGCTCCCCTTCACCCTTTTCAGGGTTAGAGTTGCAGAGATGCCAGTCAGACCATTGCAACAGGAATCAGGGAACTGCCACACAGCCATGCAACAGGAAAGCTCTCAGTGCTGTTGGATTGTCCTTTTTTTGGGTATCAAATGTCTGGACCTTTGGAATGGTGCACTTCACTGCTAGCTGTGCAGCTATAAAGACAGCTCAAACAACAAAAAATACAGATGTGGGTAACCTGTGTGTGTACAGCGCATAAAATGGAACCGACAGAGAGAGAAACAGGCCAAATCCTCATTATCAGAAAATTAATTCTAGCTAGTATAGCCAGTAATAGCATCTAAGGAGAGATAAATAACTAAAAGTATGATTTACAGTTAATAAAGATTACGTTTCATCATTAGCTTTCACAATGCTTAGCCTGCTCAGCCAGGGTTGAGTCAAATGCTTACAGGACAATACATTATAAATAATGGCTAGACTGGAAGCCAACCAGACGTCAAGCCCTGCATCAAGCCAAATACAGAGTAGCCCTTGTTGAAAAAATCTATCTATCCTGGTGTTTTCCAGTACTAATCAACGTTACATCTGATTGCAGCTACTAAAAGTTACAGAATAGTGAAGCTGTGTAGATCTAGGGAACACCCACAAGCAAATGAAGAGCCAGCTGCTTAACGGGAGGGAACTCGCACTAGAAGAAACACAATTGCACTGCATTTTAGCCAGGACACAACTCATCACTCTAAAAATCAGCACCACCACTGAACAGAAGGCCAAATAGTAGCCATCCAGCCTGCTGGTGATCATTGATGGATCGGTATTTATCGTTGGCTAACACAGCCAGAAAAAAGTGTAGCTAAAATTTAGGCAAAATGTGGGACTAAGAAGTCTGTTAATTTGTAGAATAGCCTCCTAGATATTAAAGCTCAACTTAATAAAAATAATGTGAAATGTACCTTATAGAACAATTTGTGTGGGGGCAGATGGATTGACTACATGGCTTACTGTGTTGTTTCAGGCCCTGGTTTCTTATCTAAAATAAAAATCATAAGGTCATCATAAATCAGATTGCAGTCTTGTCCTCCTCATAAACAGCTTGCCAGAGAACACAAATTATCAGAACTAGGGCACACACTGTCATCACTAATTGCTTTTGGTGGGAAGCATTAATGAAACTAAAAGGCTGAAGGACCATTCAGAAAAGAAGGAATTGAAGGTTCCCTATGGCAAATAAAAATAATTACAGCAGAGAACAACCATGTGTTTCTGTTAAGAGTTACATTCTCTAGATATGGAATGAAGATGAATCTTTGAAGCTGCCTGCCTTTGAAGCACAGCCAGGGGTAAGGTTCATTTATACAGGTATGGATGCGATGAACGGAAGCCTACTGAATAGTTTTAAATCTATCAGAACCAGGTAAACCAATGACATGTCAAAACACAACAAACTAATTTTGCTGCCCTTCCCTTCTCACTAAATGAGCACCACAAACATCTACTAGAAGGCAGCAAAGTTCAAAGAACTGTTCTAGTTCAGCTTGAACAGTAATGAAAATCCTCTTCCAGATTTCTGAATCACATGTGGTCTCACCTAGAAGCATCCCTGGGAACTCCAGGCTTCTCTCTGATCTGAACTAAAAATCAGAATAAGAAAAGAGTAACTCTGCCAAGATTAATGCTTCTTTCCTGATGGGTCTTATTTCCAGTGCAGAAGAGCGGCTGGACTAATTGTGGCTGTAATAATTATCTCATAGCTTCTTTGGATCATGGCTTCAAACAGTAAGGCTCAGAAGGACATAGGGCTGGAGAGAGGAATTGTACTGTCGTACTTTGTCTCATGGCTGATACTGAAGGTTGGTAAACCTTCACAAGCTGAGCTGTAGAGATCAGTTCCCATGTTTGGCATGGGATGTCTGTACAGACATCGTGACTTCACGTGGCAGCAGGACCCTGGCAGCAGCCCACCCCGACCACAGTGTCTGCAACGGTTCGGAGGAGATTTCTGAAAGCACAGGATTCTTTTTAGTCCTCAGCCTAGCCTTTACACAGAAAGGGGTTTTGACTGGTTTGAAGGCCTGGCAATGGTTCCTGCAGTGACATTTAGGACTGTAAAGCCCCAGTCTCCTGCTTTAGCAGGATTTCACAAACGCAGTCAGGCAAAGTTCATATTCTTAAGTTTTTAGACTATTGGCTGATCCCCAATATAACAGTCCAGACAAGCTCTGTGCCAAGCCTGCCCTAGTTCTGCAAAACTGTAATATATGTCCCGTCCTATCCATCTCCTCAACGCTTGTGAGAGACCAGAGGCAGGCATGCAGCCTGGCCTTGTTCTAACGCTTGCTAGTACTGCATTGGCGTCCTTGGCATCACAGCTGCCCAGGCCCTTGCAGATCTCTCTTGTGATGTGGATGCGAGAGGTCTCCTCTCCCGTTGTTTGTATTCACCAGAGTACAGAATTTCAGCTGAAGCAGTCATTGACTTTAGTGAAGCTAAGACAATTCATGCCGGCAGAGTTTGCCCACAGTTGTGTGAAGTGCCTTTAATCTGAATATCCCATCGACTTTTAACTGTTTAGTCACGTACAAAGTTATGTTTAATCACTGTTTCTGAAAATTATTTTTCATCTCATTTTTTCAGATCAGTCAGAAATTTCTTACTGAAAAGTCTACCTCTTTTCTTGTCAGTCCAGTTTGAATATGCAAACCACTTCTATTTATTTTGCTTTGGGAGAAGAAATGTCATAGACATTAAATGACTGACATTTCTGAGAGGCATTTGTAGACTATCCCTTAGCTCAATAGTTATATTCTCTTCAGAGATGTTGAAGAGATGTATTTCAACACTGCAAGTGCTTTCTAAATTTAGTCAGATTTCAAGCTGATGCATATTTTTATATTTGAGCCCCCAAAAACATTTATAAGCAGTCCAGGAAGTGTGACTTATGAACATGTATTCTGAGCTTGTTATAGATGTTCTTATTTTCATAGACTATAATAAGATCAAGAAAAGATATTATTAGCCATGATTTATTCATTATTTTAATACATTAAGCTAATCATAGTTAATCCATGACAATGTAATGAATCTGAAATGTGTAATATTAATGTGTTATATATTTGGTAGAAAATTTTGTGAACCAAAAGTTCAAAGAAATTTTTGCAAGAACACTGGTGAGTTTCAAGCAATTTGCTTCTCAGCTAGACTCTCTGCAGCACCAGACTCTAAGTCTAGGTTGGACATCTTGAGATACACCCCTGGAAACCAGTCCTAATGGGCTGTGAAATCTCTGCCAGGCACTGCTGCTTTTCCAAAGGCATGAGAAAATGCAACAGCATTCCCATGCCATAGTCTAGGACATGTTCTAAGATTTTTTTTGTTGGAGGGAGAAAAATTTGCAAGAAACCTGAGATTCAGCCATGCTGAGTCCTTTCCCACCTAACAGGCCATAACTGCTGTTGCCAGTACAAGTGCCTGGTGCCACCTACAGCAGGTGCTAACATTATTTACATAAATCAGTGCAATGAATTACTGCTGGTGGTGTATGAATTTAGAAATGACTCATAAAAGAACACCTAACCCTGACCGATGCAATAGAATAACCAAACCAGTATTTTATGCCTTATATTGCCCATTCAGAACTGATTTTTTTCAGCAAGTCTAAAACAATCCAAAAAACCTCCAGAGCAACCGTGCATGCTGAGCACTGCTGAAAATCTGCACCTAGAACCTGAATATAGAGTGAGCCAAGCTTTCAGTTTGCAGGGCAGAACTTGACTTAGAAATATATTAAACGATTTTTTTTTTTAATATAAAATAAAATAGCATAAAAATGCTGTGAAAATTCTACTGGATTCATTTTTTTTAAAGTACACTTTAATTTCATTAGGGGAGAGCATAACAGTAAATCCATTAGTGACAGACACTTAGTGTATTGTGGAAACAACAGGAAACGAGTAATTCAATACACAGCTAATAGAATAAGGGAAGACAGATACCGCTGGGTGATTTATCAGGTAAGTTACTGATCATTTTGTCAGGAAGAAAAGCATAAAGATTATAATCTATTTCTATGATATGCATATGAGATTTTTTATGTAAATTACCTATTAATGCATTTTTCTGATATCAGAGAAGATTCCTTTTTCCAACTATTTTTCTTCTAGACTCTACTCACTTATTATTTTTTTCCTATGTAAAATGATTAATATTCATTCAATAGAAACGGTCATTTGAATAAAAGGATGCCTCCATCCTTGAGGGAAAAAACAGGCACACTGAGGACAATGCAGAGGACAGGGTGTTTAAGGACTTCACATTCCAACAGTCTAATGGCTGCCAAAGCTTTTGGAGGCATTTCTTCTGCCTTAGAGACTACATCACTGATTTTGTTGCCACCCTATTCTTCTTGCCTGTCCATATCCATCTGGTTTTCCTCATCTTGTGTTTAAATCATAATCTCTTTGTCACAGCAGATTGTTGCTTTATTCTGCCTGTGCAGCGCCTAGTACAGCAGAATCATGGCCTGTGAGCTCGTAAGCCCCCAGGTGATGCAAACAAGGGACAACACTGGTATTAATAGGGTACACCAAACTCTTTCACAAAGTATAAATGTGAATTTCTCCTGCATGCTCACAAGAGATAGTATAAAAAAGGGGAGCGGAAAGAGCTGGCTATACCTGGAAGTTGAGCAGGACTTAGGGCTGTAGAGAAAAAGCAGGCAGTCTTCCTGCCCTCCTCCATCCCACTGTCCTCACTGTCCCAACTCCGTTTCAGTTTTGCCTCTATTGTATGAAGAAAGCTGCTCAGGAAGAGCTTTCTGACGCAACCCACTTATCTAACCACGTGTAACTCTTTGCTTGTTGTAAAGTCTTGTGGCTTCCTCCAGGAGCCCCTGTGAGCAGACCTGCCTTTCAGAAAACCTTTAGACCCTTCTCCAATGTTTAGAATGTGATTTATTTTTCATTACTGAGACAATGGGGCTAGTATGTGAGCACGGAAAGCTGCCAAGCAAAAATGATGTGCTGTTAATAGGTCTACATCTCCTGACAGGGGTTGCTGACTCCTTAAAAATAAGAAAAAAAAACAACCCTTATATATCTTCTCAGCCTTTGTATCATAAGCCTTACAGGGATCACAAATTGGGGTGGGAGGGTCACCCCACTGCTGGATGGGAATAGGCAGAAGCTCCATTTATCACCAGAGCACAAAGTCCTTGCTATCACAGCAGGGATGGCAGAGGTATGTGCAGGCTCCGTCCTTGCCAGCCAGGGTCAGCTGAAAAGCTCAGGTCTCCCCTTAGAGCTGGAGAGATAATCAGGAGATCTTTGGCCGAGTCACAACCTCAGTACACGCAGACCTCATTCTTTGGGGAGAGATCTTTGCTTTCCTTCCTTCACAGAGACATCTCATGTAACCAAATGCCTTAAGCTGGTATTGATTTATCTCTTCTCATCCTTTTATCGATTGCCTAGAGGAGCACACACTCGCTGCGGAAAGGAGGTATAATTCTCATTTTACAGACTAAAAACAAAGGCAGAAAAAAGGTCAGTGGTACCTAAAGTAAGAGGAGCCTTTTTTTCCACAAATCTAACACTTGGAGCAGGCTGGGATCCTCCAGTAAGCCCAGTTCACCAGCTCAGCCTGAGAGCATGTCCAGTGATTCAAAAAATGAGGCTAATACGTTTGCAAACTTAGCAGCAGAGACAGTGAAATTATAAACCCACTGAACTGTACCAACAAGGGCCATATGTTCCCCTGCCTCAAATGCACCATAACACAGTCGATTGTGAAAGAGAATGCTGCTTGTGAAATGTGCATGTAACATTATAGAGCACAGTGTACAGAGTGGCATGGTGAAAGAAAAGACACTTGACAAAAAAGGTGCGATATTGCTGTTCTGTCAAATTAATACTATTTCATACTTTCTGTTAGTCTCCCTTTTCCAGCTAGTGGGGGAACCTTACATATTCTAGTGGGTGCCAGATCAGTGATGTAAACAAATTGTTTTAATTAACACAGAGCATGTTTTTCTACAGAAATTTCAGGGTTTAACTCTTTGAATGCCTGGTTACTCTCAGTCTTGCTAGGCTTCTGTGAGTTTCATACTTCACCTTCTCTCTTCCCTCCCACCACAATGGTTATCAGATGGACTCCCTACTGATAAAATTCACAAAAGAAAAAGAATGCATTACCCTGGATTTTGGCAGTACCCCTGAGAGAAGCCTGATCAGGAAAGAAATTGGAAGAGCTTGTGAGGAAAGGAAATAGTTTAGTTTGCTACAAACGAGTGTACTGTTTCTGAATGCTTCTTTCCAATACATAATCAGGGTCACTCACAACATTAAACAGAAAGCAATAATTACGTTATCCAGTTGCGCTTCCCTAGGGTAACTACAGAATAATGCACTCATTGTCATCCAACAGAGAATTGAGGCTTCTTATTTCTCTATAGATAACCATCTTCCTATTCCAAGAGATTTATCATTATTAATTGTCACCTGATTGCATTTGTACTCTTATGAAACCACATGGGTTTTATCTTTTGACAGACATGAGGAAGTTTCCCTAAAGCACTATTTAGAATAACAGGCTTTTAGATCCTCATGGTTTTATTCTCTTTCATTTCAAGCAGAATCTCAGACCTCATAGTACAAAGAAGTGTCACAGATTTTCCTGGCTCTGTTTTTTAGACAAGTCAAACTGGAAACGTTTATAGGATTGTGACTCATATTTTCCTTTTATAATATAGTTTTCTACTTTTTGGCCATTCTGTACTAGCGCGGGACTGTCAGGATCCTTCCTAACAGCTGCGTGGTTTAGTCCCTGTGGCTTGTTTCCCACAGCGGACAAAGAAGACCTACCATTAAGCATCTTACCACCATGGGCTCTTCGTCACATAACCCACATCTCCTCATGGCCATCTTTTCCAACTTGCAACTCCATTGCTCCTGAGTAACTCCTGCAACATCACAACCTCCCTTTCCTTGGGAGCCTGCAGAAACGTCCCTCCAAAAATTAGCCTCATAGATGTCAAAGTTTATTCATAAAAGGCTTCTTGTCACTCTAGGAAATAATCAGGTTTGGTACTGACTCGAAGAGCTTGGCTTGTGTTCTGTTGTGTGCTTAAGCAGAATCTCTGGCAAGTTGCACAAATAAATCTAAAGTCGGTGGCTAAGAAAATTGACTGTATGCCAACAGGAAGAGTAAGAGCTTGGGGAGTTCCTGATGATCTCACCCTGGAAACATGAACCCAGGCTGCCGGGGATCTCTGACAACTGATACCTAACAGTTTAAAGACAGCAACGCGTGAAGTAGCATTATGTTACTTGAAATAACAGTCTACAAGAATGGTCTTAAAAGATTCTTGTAGCAATTAGAGTAAAGCAAAGAAAGAGTTAATAATAGTAATGACCATGAGGTTCTGTGGGAATATTTTTCTTGGCAAAGCCTGTAGAACCAGTTATTTTCCTTATCTGTAAATACTTTCTCAGACTATCAAATGAGAAAGTCGATGGCTAGGGGTTGGGAGGGGATTCAATGACTCAGCAGAGGACTATGTTTGTTCTGCCACAAAGGCCTTTCATTCTGGTCTGTCTGAGCGCCAGCTTTGTAAACCGGACAATTACTTCTTTCTAGATCACAAAAACATTGAGTTAATTACTCAGGAAACTAGTAGCAATAACATGAAATCAATTTACATGTAATAATCATTTGTTGCTTATCATCCCTAAACAATTCAGTTGTTGTAAGAAGGTAAAAAAATTCCTTTTGCACCTTGATCTTAAAAACAGACTATGGGGTTTAAACCTTTTTTTCAGGCAATAATCAAGCTTTGCCCCTGACTGTTGTGTCCATCAAAACTTTGAACATCCAGTGCCTTCTTACTATGATCCCCATTTATGTTATGGCCAGCTAACCAGATAGATCCCCAAAACCAGCGGAGATCAGTACAGTGGTGCTAGGGGGGAACCCCAATCTTAACTGAACACTTTAGTTTTTAAAAAGGTGTGAGGTGAACTGCAAGGAAATGGAAATTGAGGATGGATGGAAAGGAGACTTCTTTAGTGCACCACAAACCTTTGACTACAGAAAAATGAGAGTTGTCAGGTATTTCCAGATTTCCTCCAAAAGAGAGGCCTTTGGGTGCTGCCAAGCCTTCAGTCACCCAAGAACTGCCTATGCCTTCAGAGACGCAGGAAAAGGTTAGCAAAGAATAAAAGGAATGAGTTCAGAACAAGGGCTGGAATGCAGGGATCCCATAAACCTAGGATTTAGCTTAGTTCACTCAATTTTTTACAAAATCAGAAACGTTGTTCTGCTTCCAGCACCCCTAGTGAGTGAGAATATAACTGCTCCTCACCAAAGGAAATTACTTAACAGGAGATTCTTGGGGTTATGAACCTGATAATACTCTTACCTAAGGTCTCCCTGAAAGATGCTTCCCATCCCCTGTCTGCTCCGAAGAAGTCAGTGTGAAACACCAGGAACAAGTTATTACTGGAGCTCTTAATATTCGGAGGCAGTTCTGAGCCACAGAATTTCCCGAGGAGAGGAGCATGGGTGTCTGAGCCGTCATATACAGCCACATAATCTTTGTAGCAGGAGGGAGATATTTCAAGCTGGAAGCTGTTGAATCTGTAATACACACTTGGAGCTTTAGGTATCACATTTTCATTTCTAGTCCTGTGTTACGTGTGTTTTTAGTGCTTGAGAAAAGGTCCAAGTAATAGCGATAGCCAAAGCCATCCACAGACAGATACCAGAAAACATTTATCTTCAGGAGCAAGCAAGCAGAACTATTAACTGCATGGCAAAACACTCCAGCCAATCTTCCTCAAAGACATAGTGACCCTCAGCCACTGGGCCTCTTGCAAGGCAAGCTGTCAGCACACCTCGGCTTTTTGTGAAGCAGCAGATCCCCCTGTGCAAACACACCCTCTCTCACTTCTTCGCGTTGCTCAGCCTGCAATTTCCTTGGGCACAGGAGGGGCATATAAAATGCAGGCTTAGCGTGCAGCCCAGCTAGGTCTTCCACTTAGCTGGGAAATGTTCTCTTAATTCACAATCACACATATATGACAGAAGAATGTATCTATCTCTTAATTTCTCAGTGGCAAGATTTTGTGGCAGCCATATCCCTCTTTTAGGCAGGACAGCACACAGAAATATACTCTTTCTGGGTGGGTATTATTACTTGCTCTGTAAAGTGAGTACCAGCCTTCTAAAAGAATTTTTTTTTTCTTATATCAAGTCACAGGAGTCTTATAAATTCTCAAAGACTGACAGAATTTAACTAAAAGCATGAGCTGCATTTTTACAATTTCTTAGACCCGGTGCTAACTGAAGTGGGAAGTTACAATTGTGGTGATGTTTTGCACATAACAAGTTACAGAGAAAGATATGAGAGAGCCTGAAGTTGATAAAGGGGGCTTCAGTAGCCATTTCTCATTTTACCTCAGCTTTCCCCTTGGAAAAGGAAAGATAGAGAGAAAATTGGCAATAAAACCTGTCTTTAATTCGAAGCAGAGACATCCCTGCCCCCTTGATAACAAGCTGAACGTGGATTACATACTTGAGGGCCACTACTTTGCCATTTCCAACTGCGATGTGGTATGAGCAGTTCATGTTGTTGTGATAATCAAGAACTGAATGGGCCGGACTGCTGATAACACCAACAGAGCCACCGAAAATGCCACCGCAAGCTGTAGTGGAAACAGAAAAAAAACAGTGATTACTGTCTGAATACCAGCTTGGTCCTAATTCTCATATTTCTTGCAGGAACTTGTGTTAGTCCTCTTTTAGCCATAAGGAAAGATAAGCCCTTGATAAATCAGGAGCAGTCTTCACTGTCATGCCTAGAACTGTTAAATGCAGAGATGCCTATCAAGTTGTGCTCTGCAGTGGAAGACTAGAGTCAGTATGAAAGTTAACAGGTTGTTCCTAGTCCACACCAAACGGCAATGGCTCCGTGTTTGTGAAGTAGAAGGTTGAGCCTGATTTCAAGTGTGGTGCAGTAGGACCAGGGAGCAGCGGGATGGAGAGGGTGCCCTGCGCAGCAGAGCGTCAGGTTGTTGTGGTTTAACCCCAATCGGCAGCCAAGCACCCCACAGCCGCTCGCTCACCCTCCCCCTGCCTCAGTGGAATGGGGGAGAGAACCAGGGAAAAAAAAAAACCCAACCTAAAACCCATGGGTTGAGATAAAGGCAGTTTAATGGGACAGCAGAGAAAGAGAAAATAATAATAAAAGAATATACAAAACAAGTGATGCACAATGCAATTGCTCACCACCCAATGCCCAGCCTGTCCCCGAGCAGCAATCACTGCTTCCCCCGGCCAACTCCCCCAGTTTCTATACTGAGCCTGACATCAGGTGGTATGGAATAGCCCTGAGGCTAATTTGGGTCAGCTGTCCTGCCTGCATTCCCTCCCAGCTTCTTGTGCACCTGGCAGAGCATGGGAAGCTGAAAAGTCCTTGACTAGTGTAAACAGCTGAAACCAGGACACAGGTGTATCTGGAGGAGCCCTGTACCTGTTCTAGCTTGCCAAGAGAAACCTGGCTGATATATGGGCAAAGAAATTCCCTCATCCAAATCCTGGCTCCATGGAAGCCTCTGAAAGTTTGGCACTGACGCAAAAGCAGCCACAGTTGCATGCATAGCCCTGCCCCTGACTTTTCTGGAATAACTATACACAGAGTCTCATCATCCCTCCACCTCCTGTCAGGGCTGGGGTATGATTGTAGCATTTGTTCTGTGCAGAAAGGCCGAGAGGAGTCCCCAGGTGTCACTAACCCCAGGGATTGTTCCCCACCTCGCCTTGTGCTGGGACTCGCCAGCAGTAGGAGGTGGCTGAGATGGAGGACTGCATACTTGCTCTCTAGCTGAGCAGCAAGTTAAGCTCTGCAGCTGTGAACTAAAGGCACTGCTTGGCTTCTCAGGGTCTCACACCATGGATGCTGATGAGGCCAGGATGTGGCTAACATTTGTTCCCAGCTTCAGTGCCTGAGGGAACAAAAACTGTTATAAAACCAAGTCTAATCTCCATTGTTAGATTCAGGCTTTATTTTATAACCTTAACTTGGCAAAAAACGTTTCCCTGCGTCCTGTTGATAAATAGCTTAAAGCCACACACAGCTTTTCATGTTTTAAAGAACATGCCATTGCCCAAGCCACAACCTTAACAAAGGCAGTCCCATACAGGGTGCTGCTGGATGCTGAGCCCCTGGCTCTTCAGCCCTGCTCAGGCTGGTGGCCTGGAGCACTGGCAGATAAAGGACAGGAGCTGGGAGGATGAAGAATCAGCATTATTTTACACTAGGAGGGGGAAGGCTTTTTCATTTTTTTTTCAGCAAACAATCCAACTAGAGGGAAGAGGAATGTTAATTGCTAGAATCTGCTTTGTATACAACAACAAGCTAATAAGGCTGCAGTCATGTTTCTCAAATGTCAGAAGTCACAAGTCAGATAGCAGCAACTGATTTGAGTGAGTTATGAAGGTCTTTTCCATGAGTAACTGCACATTGTCATTTCTCAGTACCCTCTGTCTTATCTGTATCAGGCCATTCATTTTCTATAAAGAATTTAGCCTTATGCTTTTTGCTGTGGCTTTGAACATGAGGAATGCGTTAAGGGAAATACCAAAGTTAAGAACTCACACTTTTCTCTGCAGTTAGAAAATGAAATATCTTTCAAAAATCAAAGTATTGTCTCTACAAGTTAAACCTAGAAAATATTAAAATTGGTTTTGAAAATAAAAATAATCTTTTGGGGTACTTATATTTGTGCAGATGTAAATTTTAAACTCAGTTGGAAACTTCTACTATATATTTCCTCTTTAAAACAAAAGACATCTCACATGAATGAAAAAAAGATTTATGAGAATATTTATTAAAAAAATTAAAATATAGCTAGATCCCAATTTTTATTTACATTAATACCTAGCACTGCAAGAGGGTCATCAAGTAGAGACATATGGCTGGGTCCATTTAAAGATCCTGTTCTGGTTCCCATATTGTATAATGTAGTTTTAGTATAACAGAATCAGACCATTCTCCTCTATGTGATAAAATCTTTTAAATGAACTCAGTTAAATAAAATGGTGATGTTTCCCCTTAAACATTGTTTAAAAAAACCCAAACAAACAAACAAAAAAACCCAAACAAAACCCCCCAAAAAACCCTGCCAAAATGGGTTGCATATCTTTTCTACAGAAAAGCGTTTCAGTTCCTGGCTTGATCCTGTGTAGTGTCTTGAAATGAGAATTGTGAGATAACACGTCAGTCAGTGACAACACACACCAATTAGTCCCATGTCCTGGTCATGAGGGCTCTTTTGGGCAAGTGTAGAGGGAATATAAACCATCTACATCCATCTAAATTATCCCCAAAATGAAGTACAGCGTTTCCTACACTGAACCATTATCCAGCTGGACTATTTCCACCACCTAAAGCACAGGACAATGGCTACTCACCAATTGCTCTGTATCTTGCCTGGAATCCAAAGTCTGTGATGTGGGAGTCAGTGTAGAAGTTGAGCAGCATAGGTCCAAAGACACTGACTGGGGCAGGGAGCTCATTACCACAGAGCGTGATGAGAGGATGTGGGGTAACCCTGGTCCCACTGTAGATACTTAGTCCATCATAAAGACAAATTCTGCTCAAGAGTGCTGGGGCTGCATGGAATTACAACACAGAACTGTTAGCAGCATACTTTCCATGTGATTTACTGACCTGCAAGTATATAGACCTCACACAGGCTAAGAATTAAATTTTATATTACTTTCCATTCCAGCATCTCGGGATCTCATTTGCTTGCTGAGGAAGCAAATGTCAATTTTTAAAATGCAGAAAAGCTTTTGGAGTACCAAAACCCAGATTCTTCAGCTTGACTCAGAAGACAAAAAAAATTAAATTTATTCTTGCAGTTTGCCAGTGAAATGCTGTAACTGTGGCAGTCAGTAGAGATTTGGAGATTTGGAGATGGTTGAGCAACAAGAAAAGAAACAATTTTCAAGAGCAATATGCTGTAGGGGGCAAATTGGTGCAGATATCAGAGTGAGTGAAAAGCTGCCTGTTCAGAAGCACTAAGAAACAGAAATGGGGAATGTAGCATTCTACATTTTTTTCCCAATTGGCTTTTAGTTTCTCATTTGCAGTTAGTTTTCTGGAGGATCAAGACATCCTCTCTGACTCCCTGCCCTACCTTCCTGACTTTCTAGCCACCTCACCATTTGCAACCAGATTCGACTGAGATGAGAGATCTCAAATGAGTTACGTTCATATAAGTTTCATGAAGGTCAGTGGCTGAGTTAGAGTGCCAGAGGAATGTCCCCAAAGAAGGACAAGGTGTGCTTTCAGCATAAGGGCTGCGAGTTCAGGCAGTGATCCCCCTGCGTGGGACCTCAAAGCCAGCTGGGAGCCACAGGCACGGGGAGAAGCTAGTGTTACCCACTGTGGTACCACCAAGGGATGTATGGTGGGAGCTAGAGAGGTTGGGTATCATGTGGGAGCAAGAAGGGAGCCACATGGGTTACGCAAGGAAGCTGGATTAATGCTGTCAGTGAAAATAACACATCTGCTGAAACCCAAACTTCATTAGGCTTTTAGAACATCTTTGTCTTTTTCTTCATCATTTACAAGCATAATGGAAGCTGGGGTGCCACGTGTTTATTGAGGTTAACTTATCATGTTTAGCAATCTATTAGCAGCAATGGGGCAGTTACTTAAATCGCAAAGGATTAATTGGGAATTATCTAAATTTAACAGGAAAGACACTGAGCCTAGCATTACAGAGAAGCGATTCCTGCAGATTGTCCAGTCAAAACAAGCTGCTTCCTAGCGTAGTAGGAAACAGGATGACAAATAGGAATGGAGTGATAATTCTGTTTCACAAGAACAACAGAGTCTTCCCAGCAGCCAGATATAGTTTAGAACCTCTCTGGAGTTTTAATTTAAAAATTCTTTTTCTCTCAATTGAAACAACGTATTCTAACATGTTTTACAATTATGCCAATAGGGAAATATGGTACTAGTCTGACTCTAACAAGAGTAACTAAGCTGAAGACAACCAGCCACATCAGATAACTGATTACACTGTTAATTATAAGACAATTCATTTAAAATATTCTTCACATCCTACTTTATTATGAGAATATTTGATAATGTGACGCAATTAAAAAACATAATCAATTTTAAAATACAAAGAAATGGAAAAAAAAAGAAACAGAGACAAGTGCAAGTCAGAATGGAAAAGATTTGAGAAAGCAACTCACGTCCCTTTCTGGAAACACTTTGAAGAAAGGCATGAAGTGAAATGGATTTCTCAGCAAAGCAAAGGTTCACAATACCTGTCACAAGTTGTTTTGAACTGCTGGACTGGAAAGAATAAGATGGTTGATATAGGATTGTGAGCTTAATTTCTAGCTTTGAAACCTCATTGTTTGGGCCAATATCGTTTATGACCCATGAATCCTGGTAGGACTGATGATTGTTTGATCTCTATCCTGTAACTCATTACTTGTTTACAATTTTCCTTAATTTCTCACCATACTAAAATGCATTATTCTATAAATAATCCCAGCCCCAGATTCCTCTAGCCTATCTCCTCATGTCATACTTCCAGCCTCCACACATACTTAGCACATCATCACCAGTTCTTCTGTGTGGTTTTATTTCCTCTAATTCTATCATCTCTGATCTTTTCTAGACCAATTTATGTCCCTTGCACTACAATGGAACAGCTTTCATGAGTGTCCAGAGATCTTTTCTTAGCCAGATGTCAGACCCACATCCTCTTTGAGCTGACAGGCACTTTCCACATATCTAGCACAGTTTTTCTTCATGAAACTTGTCTACTAAGAGCTTTTGTTCATCTTTCTGGTATTACTGTATTCTCCCTTCTGATTCATCCATGAGGATTCAATGAGACATCTCCTCTCCTGTCTTTCTCTATCTCCATACTAGCTCTGTGTAATCTCATTTGGAAGGACATATGCAACTATTATTTCTATGCTGATGACCCCATAAGTCTACGTCCATCCTCCAGGCCTCTTTCTGTTCAGTCTAAAACCTTATTTCTGTCTCTCAACAAAATAGGAGAGCTTTTTCTCCCCTGAAGTCTTCCCATGCATCTTCTTTTTTTACAGCCTCATCATTTTGCCTGCTCTCATTAGGTCCATGTCTATGATTTGGGTCTCTCTAGGTCTTCACATACAGGCTAGATGTAAATATTGTCAAGTGTTTCCAGTTATTACCTTTAAGATCAACTCATTCATATCCTTCCATATACCTATACCCCCAAAATAGTGATTTTTTCCAACACGAATACTGTACCATTCCTTCCTGCAGCCTTGACAATCTTTCTTCCAAATACTGCTGGAGAGGTCAATTATTTGGCCTGACGTTATGAACATATCCCTCTTTCTTTGAATTGCTGTGTGCTTTCAAGGCCTTTTGTTATCTATCTGCACTCTATTTATCATCTCTTGGTACTGCTCAGCATTGATACATTAACTCCTACCTCCAGAGTTCACATGGTAAAAGTTTCAGTTGTCCTTATATTACATTTTGAAATATGCCTTTGTGTTGTCTCCTTTCCATTTAGCAGAAATTTCTGTCCAGTGTCATTATTCTCCAAAAAATCATTTATTTGATATGATGCCTGCACAAAAACCTTGACCTAATTTGGGTCCCTGTTATTGCTAATAACAATGTCCTCTTTCCATCTCACTATTCTAGATTCTATTTCATTTTGTATTGAGGCAGAACCTGTCTTTTTGTTTAAAGTTTGTAAAACTTGAAATACTGAGGGTTTGGTTTGCAACTGTGGCTTCTGGTACAAATGGTAATACAATTAGTAATTACTAATGTAGGAAAAGTATTATGCAGATAAATACCTCTGTGCAATATATTAGCCAGCTCCATAGCACAAGGTACTATTTTCAAAGCAAGGAATTACAAGTCTTTCATATATATATCCTCTTTCAAAATAATCTATTGCAAAAGTTGTCTATTTTCTGACTTGCCTAGTAACAACTGAGAAAGCAGATAGAGAAGACGCCAAAATGAAGCTGTGACCCTATCTCAGGTTGCAAAATTCCAGCTGCATGTTTAAAAAAAAAGGAGAAGTAAATAAGTTATTAAAACATTTTTCAGGTCGATATGGTATCAATACAATACAGTTGTTTTGTATGGACAGAGTATAAATACTACAGAATTCTAAAAGCACATATTGCAGGAGGTCCCCATCCATTTCCCCTTATTTTCTGTGATTTGGAATTCAGACTTTATTGCATGTTACACTTGTACTTGAAGAGTATTCCAGTCATTTAATAATACACTACCCTATCTGTCCTGTATTTGTTGGGACATTCATCTGAAAAAAGCTTATGAACAAAAGATGGATGTGATTAATTATTTCTTAGATAGCAAGTCTACTAAGACAGATAAGTTTTTTTGACTAATTCTAATATGTTAGATTTGTGTAGACCTTTGATCCAAGGAGGGAGGACAGATGGAAAATGACACTGTCACAGAAGTGGGGCTGAAAAAACAAACTCACTCCCATTTGTTTGATTCTTTATAAAATAACCAAACACAACAATGTAGGTGGCATTACAAGAAGCGAACAGCAACCTATGCCGCTTCATGAAACAGGCAAATCAAGAGAGGTTCTGTAACCGTATTCAGTTTGGCACAGGAAGAGACATTCTTTGGGCTGCAAGGAAATTACATAGACTAAGCCAAACCCTATCCATAGGGTTAATCTTCCCTATGTTTTGCTGCCTAAGTCTTAAGTATCTTGTGTAAGCTATTGTCCGTGGCTTCCTGTAATAGTCAATGGGTAATGAGAGAGAGCGAGAAGCCTTCAGAAGGCAATTCATTCCACCTGTACAACACATTTGCTTTTTAGTTTAAAGCACTATCTTTTTCTCTTCACTAAAGGAGGAGATAAGTCTATATGATAAATCTAAATCAGATACTTATTTTCAGGAGCTGAAAGTCAGATAAAAACGATTTTTCTACCTACAAGGAAGCAGCCAATTTAGATTAAATTTTGATCGCAAAATCAACAAATGCAGTTTCCTCCAGTTCTCTTGTGCTCTGTTACTTGCTATATTTAGTGCTTAGTATATATTTAATATACCGTACATGCATGTCATGTTCATTTGGTTCCAGAAGCTGACATTGTATCACTGCTGTGGGTTAACTGCCTCATTTGGAGTCATTCTTTATAATCAGAACAGGCATCTCATCATAATTGAAAACATAACTACTCTACAGCAGAGATCTGTGACTAACCCGTGAAGGCATTTGGTTTTGTACCAATGTGTCATTGCAGTATAGCCAATTACCTGCTGTATTCTAATTTTCTGAAAAGATATCTCAACCAGTTAAAGTCAATGAGATATGTATGCCTTACAGGCATTATTTTAGATACTTCATTTCATTACTAAACAACCATGAAAAAAAACCCCAAAACTGCATTTCTTTTGAGAGGTCAAATAAGTAGTACATTATGTTAATTGGACATGTAGCTAAACTTCAAAAAACCCAATCTAGAACATCTATACTAGTATGGTTAAGATTTTAAAGGCCACATGCAGCAACAATCTAAGCAGGTGCAATGCTTCCTTGCACATGGAATAGCTGGAAATATTCTTAACAGATGCTGCCAAACATTGCTCTGCCTTTGCAAAAGAACTAAGGGAGTTCATGCTGGAAACCCATAGGCATATGTCCTAAAATTCAGTGGGATGGCTGAACACATTTTCACTTCTGCATGATAGCTTGCAAGATGATGGTTTCAATCTTCTTTCCAATTCAAGCCCAGGCAATTTCTCTTTGCTACAAAGTTATATTTTAAGATTTTGTGAAAAATATCAATAATCAACTACTGGAGAGTGTCATACTTCCTCTTTCATAACCAGATGTCATTTAGCTCATATCCAAAGTTCTTTTATTTCATGTGACTAAGGACTTTTAGTTTGTGTGGCCTAAGGAAGCTTATAACAATAAAGGAGCAAATTTCCCTGCAAGAAGTAGAATATTTTTAATGTTTATTTAGGTGCCTGTTTGTGATTATGTCTGTATCACTTACCTCTTTGCTTTAACCTTCTTAATAATAAAAGCTTGAGTTTATTTATAAATTAACGGAATGCAAAGACAGAATACAGATCAGTAAAGTACTCCTAGAGGTGTCAAAATTGGCATCATCTGATTCAGCTTAATGTTTAGTGTGTCTGCTGGAAAATAATGTCTTCTACATGAAGAAATTATGTAATTTCTGTGTTTACATTTCATTTAAAAAAAAATCTTAAAGTAGCGGTTTGTATTGGGAGATGAAAAAATATTTCGGATAAAATCATAGTCAAATTAAATCTTTGTCTCAGACATAAATTAAGTTTGGACCAGAATACTTCTGAATTCAAAACAGTTTGCAAACTTAAAAACAAAATAAAGGAAGCCTATTTCCTGACTTTACAATTTGGTCTGAAGAAAAATTCAAGTTAAGCATCCCAGGTTATTAACAAATTACTCACAAATCTGTCTAGGTGACTTCAAAGGAACCAAATTAAGACGGCCTCAAAATATGTGATGCCACCCAAGTAGTTTGGACATACTGATTCCTCTGGTTTATCATGTCATCTCTACCCATAAAAATTTGATCCTATCAAAGTTGGGAAAGCTTTAACATTCACACCAATGAGACCAGGATATTATACCTGTTATTTCTTGGCTAAATGCTGCCAAGTTTAAAAATCTCAAGAGTGACTTTTGTTGATAGGTATATATAGGGTTTTATAGGTTTTCAGTTACTGTAGTCTTTCACCTAGTTTCACATTTATATGTTCATACATCCTTGTAAAACACTTGACTATATTTATATCCATTTTATCAGTTAGGGAACAGAAGCACTGAAAAGCAAAACAGCTGGCCTAAGATCAAAA